>VYZV01027201.1:311175-321774 GCA_013401275.1 Pandion haliaetus | reverse complement strand
TTTAGATTGGATATTAGGAAAAAATTCTTCACCAAAAGAGTTGTCAAGCATTGGAACAGGCTGCCCAAGGAAGTGGTGGAGTCACCATCCCCAGAGGTATTTAAAAGACATGTAGATGTGGCACTTAGGGACATGGTTTAGTGGGCATGGTGGTGTTGGGTTGACAGTTGTCCTAGATGATCTTAAAGCTTTTTTCCAACCTAAACAATTCTATGATTTTATGATTCTACTTTTATATTTCTGATGGTTTCCACTTGAAATTACAGGCTTGTTTCCCTGCTGCTTGTACACAAACAGCACATCATAAATAGGATTATGTCAGGTATCAAAATTAAATTAACGCCAGCTCTTTGTAACATACCCTAAGTGGACCTCATCTGGGGGCCTCTGTTGAGCTTGCTCTGCTTTACCAATGTCTTCTCTCCATCTACAGCTATGCTCCTTAGCCGAGTTTGTCAACAATTCCTTCAATTCTTTGAATCACAAAGTTTATAAAAAGAGAAAGAAATATGGGTTGAAGTAAACTCAAAAGTCCTGTTGAACTGGTTTCCTTGGTTGGTCTAAGTGAGTCTGAATGGAATTATAGATCGCTTAGGGCACAGCAGCCCATAATCCTGTCCTGCTAATCTATTCACCAGAGTCACTGTATTGCACTTCTGCTGTTTTGCCTCATCTGATGAGGAGAAATACAGGCCAGCTAGAAACAGGCAATTGTTGGTCTAATATTCTATTCATTATGCTTCATCCAGGCTGTACCTATCTGTTCATTTTGGCTATGATGCAAACAGCAACCAAACTGCAATAGTTGACATAACTCATGATTCCTGCTGGTGTGTTCTAACCTTCCTCCTGCAGAAAAGCACAGCTTGCATCTAGAGACAAAGGGAATAAAGAGTCATCTTTCTGCAGAGGTTCACAGTGTTAGAATAGGGGAAGGAAAGACAAAAGGCCAGAGTCCAGAAACAGAATCAGAAGCTGTCAAAGCAGTCGCTGAGGAGAGCAAACAAACTGGAGGACAATGGTAAATACAACTGATTGTATTCATATGTTAATAAAGAAATGTAAGCCTGAACATTGCTATTCACAGTTCTACTGTTCCTCACTTCCTGACAAAAGCAAAAACAATACCATGTGCTCAGTGGAGTGATTACACACTGTCATTGGGAAGGGACTATGGGGTGATAATCCTTCCTCTAAATTCTTGAAAAATAAAGACCTTTGCACAGACCAAGAAGCCCAAGCAGCTGGAAAGCAGTTTTGCACAAAAGGACCTGAAGGTCCTGGTGAACAAATTGACCAGGAACCAGCAATGTGCCCTTGCAGCAAAGATAGCCAGTGGCATCCTGATGCTGTGTTCAGAAGAGCATTGCCAGCAGGTCAGTGGAGATGATCCTCCCCCTCTACTCAGCACTGCTGAGAAACACCTGGGGTGCAGGTTCCAGTTCTGGGCTTCCCAGAACTGGAGAGACATGGATATACCAGAGCAAGTCTAACAAGGAGCCACTAAGATGATTAAGGGACTGGAGCACCTCTCACATGAGGAGAGGCCCAGAGAAAAGAAGGCTCGGGGGGATCTCGTCAATGAGTACAAATACCTAATGGGATGGATTAAAGACAGAGCCACTCTTCTCAGTGGTGCCTGGTGGCAGGATGAGAAGCAATGGGCATGAACTGAAGTACAGTAAATTCCATTTAAACACACAAGAATTTCACTGTGAGGGTGGTCAAGCAGTGGAATAGGTTGCACAGAGAGGTTATCGATTCCTCCATTCTTCAAGATATTAAAACACAACTGGACACAGTCCTGAGCAATCTGCTGTCTCTGACCCCTCTTTGAGCAAGGGAATGGACTAGAGGATCTCCAGATCATCCAGCCTTAGCTGTTTTTTTGACACCGTGAATAGAAAAATTATGGATGATGTCAAGGAGATTCAAGAATAGAGGAGGACTAAATGTGCTATGGTTAAATTTATCCGCAACAATTAAATGTGCTAGCATGGTTCTTTAACACAAACTTGGCTGTCAGAGTACTTGCCAGGCCTCACCAATCCCAGCTTACTGGCACAATTCTGACATTTGCAGTAAATGTCCTTTAACTTATATGAGGACCTATAGCTTCAGGTTTGATAACAGGCACCTTTGATTTGCAGCTTCTAAAATGCCAGCATCCTCTGTACAAAATATGCCTTAGATTACCTCTCCTTTCTATTGCACATAATGACATCAGAGCAGCAGGAAGTTTGCTGCAACATAAAGTACCATAAAAAACTGTAAATATCCTGATGTATGAGGCTGTATTCCTGATAACATATCATCAATCCATTACTGTTCTCACATCAGGAGGAAATGGGAACTATTGCCTTGGCTCTTGACCATGTATCACTGAGGCAGAATGCATGGGATTGAATTTGTCTTACCATAATACAAAAGATGTCATGCACAGGAAACCTAAAGAAGTTTGTCCAAGAAAATCAGCCTCAGTTCACTCATGATATCTTCTATCAGAGGTCAGCTGTTTGCTGGAACAAGTGTTAACTAAATTATATTGTTATACTTGGATTAAAGAAAAAAAGTTATATTTTCTATGCAATTTCAATTAAAAATGCAGGTCCAAGCTACCAAAGATTGAATTTTTCAAACACATTTGTCATTTTTAGTGGCACTTAGAGCTGTTAAAGACTATAGAAATCTCTGCCATGTCCCTTGATCGATCATTTTCTTTAAGAAAGAAAAAATTAAAAGATTTTACTTACTATAACACTCTGTGCTCTAGATCCATGGACTGGCTTTCTGCCATGTGCTTCATGTAAGAGGGAGTTCGAACACATCATTCTTCACATTGATCCTTTGTATCTGCCCAGGAATGCTCTGCAGGACCTAAGTTCTTAGGTACGTTTCCATTCATTTCATGCTGTACGCAGATGGGTAATACCCCATCAGGAGAGGACCCAGTATTTCTCAGATTTTTACTCTGAGTCTGCTTTGCTTTGTCCCTACAACAGGAGAAAGGTTCAGTTTTAAGTCTAAGAAAGTGACAAAAATAAATATCAGAAATCTTATTAAGAGCTATATACAGGTGGATTAAATCTGTATGCCATCCATACCTAAGTCTAACATTTGGATAGTGTCCTGGCTGGGTAGGGTCTCATATCCACAAAACAATCCGGAAAAGCTAAAGAGAGTTTGCAGCAACATCCCATTTCGTTGATGCTGTTCTCCATTTTGAAGCGATTCATTCTGCCTGTAGCAGAAAAGTCAATAGCCAAGTTTTAGCTTGTATGTAACTTCATTGTCACCTCTGGTTGCCAGCACATTTGCATTTGCAATCTGAGTACAGCCATATTGGATAGCACAGAGTGATTTGTCTTCCCTTGTTCAGACTTAGTCAGGCAGAAATAAAAATATAGAGACTGTATACAGCCTTTTGATGGTTTTCTTGGGGCTGGGCATTTCAGGCACCTATATAATTCTGCATATGCCTATATGGCAGCTGCTGTTCAGCTAGGTGGCTGATTGCCCCCATCTGGTATGTAGAGTTGAATATACACCCTTGATCCTTTTGTAGAGCTGTTTACACTTCTTATTAAATAGCATACACACCAAAAGATGAACATATATTCTGCTAAATTCATAAAGACATTTCTATAAAAATTCCAGCTGATGCATTACCAACTCCAGTGGCAGACCACACTGTTTGATTTGGTCAAGCCTAAAACAACAGTCCAATCTTGCCTCTTTTACTGTTCCTTGCAATTAGTTCCTTGTTTTAATAGCCACCCATTTCATGCTATTTTCACTTGTTTTACAGTTTTACTGCATTTGCCTTCTCATTGC
The DNA here is from genome assembly GCA_013401275.1 of Pandion haliaetus. Classification (NCBI taxonomy): domain Eukaryota; kingdom Metazoa; phylum Chordata; class Aves; order Accipitriformes; family Pandionidae; genus Pandion; species Pandion haliaetus. The sequence goes on along the minus strand of VYZV01027201.1, from coordinate 317,940 downwards.
CCACTCCCCTATTTGATTTAAATTCTTCTGTAGATCTCTATTCTGCTTTAATTTCTGTGCACTGCTCAGCTTGCACCTCCCACATTGGGCCTGGTAGTGTCTGGTAAGATTGCAAGACCTCTGGGAAAAGCAGGATTAAGCATGGAAGAGATGGCTGGCAGCACCTAGTCAATGGCTGAGCGGAATTTCACAGTGCTTATAGTTAATTACTGATACATAATGAATACATTTTTGGACACTTGTGTTCTGTGAGCTTCCCTGCACTGTCTGCCAGTTTCAAGGAACTCCCTACATTTGCAGACTCTGGACAGCCAGGGTCCAACAGAGATGATCTGGGAACATGTAGCACAGCTGCCTCCCAGTGATATGCCTGGGATGTGGAATGTACAAGTAGTCTTCAAAGATGCAAGCCAACCTGCAAGCCACTGCTCCCATTGTGTGAACAGACCCGCACTTCTCTCATGACATGATACATGTGCATTTTGGTCTCATAAGGAATGAAGGTCCTCAACAGACTGAGCAGCCTACATTTGAAGGGTTTCTGGAAAAGAACGTGAGTACAACCTCGGTGAATGCTTCTCATGGGCCGTATCCGCTCCTGTCTTACACCACCCTGCAGCTGCATTCTTTCATACTGCTTTAAATCTGATCCACAAGCCTGGTTTTTGCCTTCCAGCCTTTTTTTATACTCGTCTATTCAAACCATCCTTAGTTCTTTAAAGAATTTTTATTTGACTAATTTTTGGTCTTCAAGTAATGCCAATTTCCTTTCTAAGCTTTATTAAGATAAAATATACCAGATGTGGGGGAGCCTGAGGCAGCTGGCTACTGAAAGAGAAGGTGTGAACCGAGAAGACAACTTGTCTCCAAGACTTCCAACTCTTTTCAGTATTACCATTTGTTCACCTTCATGCCTTGACCTTGCCTTCAAACCAAAAGAAGGACCAGCGGGAAAGAAATGATGCTGTTAGTTGCCAAAGGGAACTGTTCAAGGAAAGTCATCGCTTCATGTGCAAAAATACCTGGATGCATTGTCACGGTTTAACTCCAGACAGCAACTAAGCACCACACAGCCACTCACTCGCTCCACCCCAGTGGGATGGGGGAGAGAGTCAGAAGAGTAAAGTGAGAAAACGCACGGGTTGAGATAAAGAAAGTATAATAAGTAAAGCAAAAGCTGCGCACGCAAGCAAAGCAAAACAAGGAATTAATTCACTACTTCCCAGTATCAGGGAGGTGTTCAGCCACCTCCAGGAAAGCAGGGCTCCATCATGCCTAATGGTGACTTGGGAAGACAAACATCATTGCTCTGAACATCCCCCCCCCGTTCCTTCTTCTTCTCCCAGCTTTCTATGCTGAGCATGATGCCATATGGTCTGGAATATCCCTTTGGTCAGTTGGGGTCAGCTGTCCCAGCTGTGTCCCCTCCCAACTTCTTGTGCACCCCCAGCTTCCTCACTGGTGGGGGGTGTGAGGAACAGAAAAGACCTTGGCTCTGGGTAAGCACTGCTCAGCAGTAATGAAACCATCCCTGTGGTATCATCAGCACTGTTTTCAGCACAAATCCAAAACCTAGCCTCATAAGTAGCTACTTATGAAGAAAATTAACTCTACACCAGCCAAAATGAGCACATGCATGAAAAGCCACATGCACTTAAAATGTCCATCACAAGTGGTGTACTGCAGGGGTGTGCTATGTGATTTACGTATAAACCCAAAGAAAGTATGTAGGGAAGTAATATGGATTTCTTTCTGTGTGAAACGTTGTTTCAATATAAGACACAGAAGTCAGTCATTTAGCAGTTTCATAGTCATTGCTTCTCAAGAGCAATCCACTTATGTGTTGCACAACTTTTATGCTACTTTGCAGCTGATACAAACTGATTAACAGCAAAGTCCTCACAGAGAAAGCTAAAAGTGACCTGTATGTACCACTTTGTCTAACTGCTTTTAACCATTCCAGCTCCTTTCAAGAATGTGTTTCCATGTCTGGTTTTAGCTAGCCTCCATATTTTTCCCTTTGTTCTCACACCTTGATAACAATAGCATATTTCTGAAGCCTTTTAATAACCCTGTGAACTTTGAAAATGTGTTTAAAACTAATTCTCTGGCCACAATATGGTATCTTTGTCAAGGACTCTTTGTTCAGCCTGTATATCTGCCAGAACTTGTCACCATCCAAAAAATAATCTTACAGTAATTTTTCTTCTGGTTAAACATAGAAATGCAGGGGAAAAGCTGAATTAAGCTACTTAAAAATTAATACATTTTATTTACTTGCAACGTTATTGGACAAAAAAAAAATGCCACTAAATTTGTGGTATGTATGGTGTTTAAAGAAATTCAAAAGCTAATAGAGTAAAAATTCCTTTTTGTGACGTAACTGTGGTACTGAATTCCAGTCCCATGTCTCTTCATGTTTATGTTTCAAGTATACATATGTGCAGAGAAACACCTGTGGTTCTAAGGGAGAGAAAAAACACATTAAAGTTACTTAATGCTTTTAATCCTAAAGAAGCCAACTGAACTAAAGGTCTTGATTCCCAAAGATAGAAGTCTACAGTGCTAGCCAGTGCTGGTTTTGATGATTTCGCCACTCAGCCCAGCTCATGCAAGGTCTTCCCAAAGATTCCTGAACTGGTAGCCTGGACAGCAGATGTCTACATTGTGCTGCTCAGTGCTGTCTCTCTTTCAGGAATTTGATCTTCTTTCAGAGGTTAAAAAACCAAAAGAAACAAAGGGCCATAATGGAAAAGTCAGGTTTACTGCTTTTAGATTTTCTCTGCTCAAGGCCCCAAGCATTTATACCTTTCACACAAAGGTTGTGTGCCTTGATTTGTCATTTAAAGTAGAACTAGATTGTTGTTTGTATCTATCATATTTCTTAACACTTCCCAATACTTTTCATTGCACTTCTTCCTTGCAGTAATCAAAGATCTGAAAGGACCAAGCAGTTTGACTTAGGAATGTGTAGTTTTAAGTTAAAATATGCACCAAAGAAAAAATTATCAATTAAAAAAAATTTCTTCATCTCTCCAATCTAATACCCAGTGCAACACTATATAGTTTTCTGAGCTGTATGTTTTATTTTCCCTGAATCACAACTGTAGCAAGTTAGAATGCAAAGTGCAGTATGTGCTATTTCCTTTTACTTCCTTTTTTTTCCCCACCTAACTGGGCAGATCATTTCTGTCAGTGTGCTTTTTACAGTATGAGGGGTGCCCAACGTGATAATCTGAGGCAACAGGAGCATAGCATTTACTAAATGGTAAATTGATGGGCAATGACAAATATAAATACACTTCACCCGTTCCTCCTCTACCCCCCATTAGTAGGCATTATATAACAATTTGTAGACAGGGAAAAGAAGTTAGTGAATTTTGCCACACTAGATGAAGTCAATTTACACATATATGGCTGTATTAGATATTGCACTATGTATTGACATTTAACTGGGAGCCAAGATGGGTCGTTAAAATTAAATATTTGAATTAGCAACAAAACTTTGCAAATATTTAAATAAGCTATGTGCAGAACTTTTCTGCTATGAATAGCCTTGCAATATCTTTGGAAATTATCAAGGTAGTTAAATGTTTGCCTTAACCTCTGCAAGATCAGGCCTCCAATACACTTCTCAAAATCCATTCCGAAGATATTTGCTGAAATGCTTACTGCTCAACTGATGCACTCAGTTCATAAATTTCGCAACGAGGGTGCATATTGAGGGCAACATACCTCAACCTTCACATTGGAAAACTCCCAAAGGCCAAACCAGACTGTGCTATGCCTTTCACAGAGCCTGGCGCAGCTGGGGCATGACCATACCCATGCCAAGCAGTAGGCTTTGTTCTTTAGTGTTGTCACGTCCCGATTTCTTAGGACGATGACTGAGGTTTGCTGGTTCCCAGGTCAGGATTAAGGTGGAATGACACCAGGGATCCTTTAACTCACAAAACTCAATTTTTATTTGCTCACAACAAGCATTGGCATGCTCACCACCAAAACTGGTATGCTCACAACAAAAATTGGCATGAAACTACGTCAGTAAACTGTGTAACACGTGGTAACCATACATCACCAAACATATACTACAGGCCTTGCTTATTTGGGAATCAGTTGAGGGAAGACAATAAGAGGAGCCCTCCCATTGAGTCACGAGGTTCAGAGCAGACCCCTTTGCTTTCTAGACTCCCTCCCAGTGACAAGCCTAGGGGCAGCTGGTCCCAGACTTGGTCAACGGTTTATGTCTAAAGGGATGAGGTGTAGGGACTATGGAAAAGGGAAAGAGAGACAGAGAAGAGAAAGATTTCACTGGTCCTGGGTCCAGCATTGGTTCAATCAGCCAAGGGGTGCAGTCAGCCAAGGGGTCCAGTTCTGGTGGGCTTGCTCACATGGGGCTTCAGTTCATGCCCTTTTTTCATCCTTGCCCCTCCTGCTGGTGGGCACTCAAACTCATTAGGCTAATTAGGTAGCCTTTGGGCCGTGGGCTTGGGGGTCGTTTGGGGAGTAGCTGCCCTTTCCCTGCAGATGTGATCTTTCACCATGCATGGTGAGCTGCCCTGTTCAGCACATCAGAACAGCACAACAGAACAGGGAGCTGTGCAGCCTCCAGCACGACCTCCCCCTCCTGTTGCTGATGGGTGCTGATGGTCTTCTTTTCACCTATGGTACCTTGCTAGGCAGAGTTTCTTGTTATGCAATGTTCGTTGTAAAGCAGAACTTGCCCCACCACAATGTTTGAGACATTAACTCCTTCAGTCACTCACAAGCATGAACAGGAAACACAGCAATCCTCTCAGGTAGTCTGAGCAAGTGATAAGGTTTGCCCAGCGGGCTCCAGGCTATGTTTGCCATTACATAAATAACCAAGAATTAGTATAAAGAAGAGAGCTTAGGAGTTGGCCACAGCCTAATGCTTGGGCAGGCGCTGGCTACATTAACTGACTGCCCAAGTGCTCACAACCTGCTGAAAAGGCTAGGCAAGGCTTAGCTGCCTAACCCAGTCACTTCGGGCCTTGCAAACATATCTTTTTTAGTTAAGAGGAACTTTGTATTGGTCTATTTGTCTAAAAAAATCCAGAAAGAAAAAAAAAGGGGCAAAGGTGGTGGAGACGCCTTAAAGTGAGGTGGTATAAAATATCTTATGGCTTTCACTGACATTCAGTTTTATTAGACTGACTGTAAGCTTAACAGATATGGTCCAAGAACAGTGTGGATCTATAGAAAAGTTTAAAATACTCTAAACAGATTCTGCATTGTGTTTGCAAGTTATCTAAGAATCTCATACATCTCATCTCCTGTATGACCTATATTTTTTTCCTGAGGATTTCACTGTGCTGCAACTGCCTTTGGCTTTGGCATTCTCTGGTTCACATGAATACAATAACGCAATGAATAAACTCTGTCTTGTCATAAGGAGACATGAGTCATCTCTTAAAAAAGAAAAAGACAATAGCCATTGACTTATTTCATTGTCCCCTTTGTAGCTGCCACCCTACAGTGTAGGAAGGTTGGTGTAGTTTTGAATCAAGAACCTGAGCTAAGAATAGGCTTTTACTGAACTGACAAGAAACCTTGAAAGATAAATAAATACTAATACAAGCCTTTTCAAATGAAAATTAGCAGAGCACTTAAGGAAAGAATGATTAAAAAAAGAAAATGTAAGAGTAGATGTTTGTTATTAACAATCATTATTTGTATTTACTAAAAGCACTTCAATGACTACACCATTTGACTTAAATTTTGAGATTTGATATATAGATGGAGGAGACTTGCTGTACATAACCAAGGAATGGTGGAGAAAACTTCTGACCTTAGTGCAAATATGACAGTGTAAATATCGCTATAGGGATACTCATATCTTTTCTATTAATTCACCAGTATTTAATAAAGGGGGAAATTATGGAGACATTTGGGGTTCTGCTGCAAGTATGTATGTTATAGTTGCATGATAAAAGAAATTTATTATAGCCCTTTAGCTACTCCACATAATTTGGTCTTAAACATTAAGTACTTGTGAATCATTAAACTCTCATCCAGTGCAGTGCTCAGTCTATGTTATCTTTTAGCCCTCTTCTTCTCCAGAAACTTTCCACAGAAAAATTTCCTCCAGCTTTATGCAATTACATTATCACAGGGGTAATGTGATAAGTCAAAAGATATTGAAGTCTTACCTAGGTTTTTTCCCTTGGGAAGTTTTGAACATTTTCCAAAAATGGTGGCTGTAACAGTAGCTTGGTTTGCCCATTCAGAGCTCCAGTTACACCTAAGAAGGTTAGTCTTGCTCTCTTCAGTATCCTAAGCTTTTACATCATAGAAGAATAGAATTGTTTAGGTTGGAAAAGAGCTTTAAGATCATCGAGGACAACTATTAATGTAACACTGCCAAGTCCACCACTAAACCATGTCCCTAAGTGCCACATCTACATATCTTTTAAATACCTCTGGGGATGGTGACTCCACCACTTCCTTGGGCAGCCTGTTCCAATGCTTGACAACTCTTTTGGTGAAGAATTTTTTCCTAATATCCAATCTAAAACTCCCCTGGTGCAATGTGAGGCTGTCTCCTCTTACCCTATCGCTTGTTACTTGATAGAAGAGACCGACCCTCACCTCGCCTCAACCTCCTTTCAGGTAGTTGGAGAGAGCGACAAGGTCTCCCCTCAGCCTCCTTTTGTCCAGGCTAAACAACCCCACTTCCCTCAGCCGCTCCTCATCAGACTTGGGCTCCAGGCCCCTCACCAGCTTCGTTGCCCTTCTCTGGAC
>VYZV01027201.1:273915-310707 GCA_013401275.1 Pandion haliaetus | reverse complement strand
TTTCTCCAGGAGAATGCTGTGGGAAATGGTGTCAAAGGCTTCACTAAAGTCTAGGTAGACAACATCCACACCCTTTCCCTCATCCACTAAGGGGGTCTCCTTGTCATAGAAAGAGATCAGGTTAGTCAAGAAGGACCTGCCTTTCATAAACCCATGCTAACTGGGCCTGATCACCTGCTTGTGCTGTACGTGCCGCGTGATGGTACTTAGGATGATCTGCTCCATAACCTTCCCCAGCACCAAGGTGAGGCTGAAAGGCCTGTAGTTCCCTAAATCCTTCTTCCGGCCCTTCTTGTAGATGGGTACCACATTGGCTAACTTCCAGTCAACTGGGACCTCCCCAGTTAGCCAGGACTGCTGATAAATGATGGGATGTGGCTTGGTGAGCACTTCCACCAGCTCCTTTAGTACCCTTGGGTGGATCCCATCCAGCCACATAGACTTGTGTTGCTCTATGTGGTGTAGGAGGTCGCTAACCATTTCCCCTTGGATTATGGAGGCTTCATTCTGCTCCCCATCCCTGTCTTCCAGCTCAGGGGGCTGAGTACCCCAAGAACAATGGGTCTTACTATTAAGGATTGGGGCAAAGAAGGCATTAAGCACCTCAGCTTTTTCCTCATCCTTTGTCACTGTGTTTCCCTCTGCATCCAATAAAGGATGGAGATTCTCCTTAGCCCTCCTTTTGTTGCTAAGGTATTTATGGCAGTAGCCAGATAATATTCTAGTTGGGCTTTGGCCCTTCTAGTTTTCTCCCTGCATAACCTCATTACATCCTTGTAGTCCTCCTTGCCTGTCCCTTCTTCCAAGGGTCATAAATATTGCAATAAAGGTACCAAAGGTCTGTTGACTCAGGTGGAGCTGACCTGAGAGCAGCCATTGAAGTCCATTTCCACCTGCCTTGGCCGCAGTCCAGGGCCAGCCTTGATCATACACAATCCAGCGCTAAGGATGAAAATGCGCTTCCCAGAGACATCAAAGCAAAGCTGCTCGGCAGTGAGGGCTCCGATGAGGTGTGGTCCATTGCCAACAGCATCATGCTCTGCCTCTGCTGTGCCCCATCTTGTGCCGTGGTCACCAGAGGCACAGCAGGAGAGCAGCCCAGCTCCTGCAGGCAGACACAGGCAGGGGACAAGGAAGCACAGCACTTCTTCAAGGCACCAACTTCTTCAAAGGTCTTTGCAGAAGCTGCCTACTGATGGCCCAGCCTGTTGTGTGTCTACATACATAATGTTTGTATGCTTTTCTGAAGGTGAATTATCCATACCTGAGATATGTCACTGCTACCTCTGATAATAACAATCCACAGTGAACTGGCCATAGCCATTTAGTCTATTTGTCATTTTAAGCTGTGGTGTGTATGTGTGTTATATTTTGGGTCAATCCATCCCCTTTCCCCCAGTAAACCCCAAATGCCCATGTTCATTAATCAGTTTAGAAGCTGACATTAATGTATGCTGTATTCACACTATTCCATTAAAAAAAAAAAAAAAGAAAGAGAAAAAAAAGAACAGATTCAGGAGTTCAAAGGCAGTTCTATTTGTAGTTGTAATGCATGAGGGCTTAAAATTGTGGGGTGTGGGAGATGCTGCACGTGTCCACAAATAACATCAGGTTTGGATCAGAGCTTTGCAGGTAAGCTTCAAGGAATAAATTCTGGTTGAAATCAACATAGTATGGTGAGTCCTACACTGGCCATGAGAAGGATGCAGAATGATAAAATGTGAAGTTTACATCATATCTGCCATACTGCATTTCATTGACTTCAAAATTGTCCTCTGCAACATACATTATATGTGCCCATGTGTTCTGCAGCATTTTGCAGTTGACATGCAAGTAAAGATTTTTATTCCTTGTGATTACAGTACCAGAAAAGGATCCTCTAATAAGGTTGGAATAGATTATTGTATTGTTGTTTCCCTGTTTGGCTTATAAAATAAAACGCAAAATTCATGTAGTCAGGTCTCCTACTATGCATTCTAAACTTTGCTGTATCCTTACAGCAATGTGCACATTAAATGCATTATTTCCCAGAAAGTCTGCTGTGGAGAAGTCTGAATCTAGTAATTTCTGTTCTCAAGATAAGAACTTGTAATCTACATGTAATATTCAGTGCCTACAATGTGGACCTAGAAAACTATTCACATTAAATGCAGATATAACTGAATTAAATACAACCTGTACAATTCTTTGAACGTTAAATGCCTGAAAGTTCAGGTCCAGCACAGTATTTAAGCTGAAATCTGTCTTAAAACACGATTGGTCATATTTAGTAAAAGCTTTGAGACCTTTTTAACCATAATGCTCAGCTTGGGACCTTGAAAATGCCAAGTATTTTCTTCCTTCCAGAGGTTATTCCTTAGGAGATCAATAACAGACTATTAGTGAATGCTCTGGCAGCAGATGCAGGAAATATGAGTGCTAATAAACCTTATCCCTCAGGAGAGGGAGAGGCAGCCCGTAATCACCAGGACATTTCCAGTCCCTACAGACCCCAGTATAGCTTTCAATTTGTGCTGATTTTCAAAATTAACTCTTCAGTTTGAATTTTTACACACTCATGATATTTGCATGTTTCGCTGAAACATTTAAAGTCATACTTCTCTCGCTATGCCGCAGCGAGTGTATGGTATGTCGAACATAACATACTCTGATGTAATGTTGGGTTTGCAATAAGGGTCATTCAAGGTGAGATTCCAAGCAGAGTAGCCTTGTGACTGAAGGTATTACCTGCTCACAACTACATGCATGTAGTCTGGCAAACACAGCAGTGCTAGTGGATGGCAAAGTGAGTATGTTACAAGCTCACTGAAGCGACCAAAAAAGGTTAGAAGTTGTGACTTAAATAAATAAACAATATCTTTTGCAGAGGCAGCCGATATTGCAGAAGGACTTCAGAATCCAAACTGTATACTTGCATCTCTATGAAAAGCTACAGATCTAATTTAAAATAATGTGAAATGGGCAATTCATTGAAGTGGTACAACATGATTAACAATCAGTGAATTAGGAAATCATTGAGAAGCAAGTTTCTGCTTTAAACATGAACTTACTAGTGCTCTGATCTGCTGGAGTGGAATAATAGTCAGCCTGAAACCCTCTGTATGTGTATTGAGAGTTACTATAAAATCTGACAGTCAGCAGGTTTGAGGAAGGTGTGTATGTGCGAAAAGAACCAGAACAAAATTTCCCAAGGAGAGGAGAGGTATGGAGTGGGCCATCATAGACCTCCATGTAGTCAGACAGGCATCTGCCACCTTCCATCCTGGGGAGCAAACATGACTATTTAGTTAAATGCTTCAGGGTTTGTTTTGGGGTTTTGTTTGTTTGTTTTTTAACTCAGATTAACTGTTCATAGCAAAAGAGTACATTTTAATGATGCGACTATCAAACCTTGGGAGCAGAAATTACAGTCCCTGATTTCTGTCTTATTACATGCCAGCCACATTATAGACTAAATGTAAACAAAATTTAATACATTTTTCATCTCAAATGTAGTAAAAGCTTTGAAAAAGATCCTTGAAATCAAGCAGCTGTCTGCTTAGTAAGTCCAAGATGTTGATCCCATACATTCATCTTCCCAATTAATAAATTTTTACTTACTGAACATCTCTAAATGCGAGTGCAACACGGAAGTTGCTCTTTACTTCTATTTCCCAAACACAGCTGGCATTGTTCGGATATTTTCTGGTGTAAAATGGACTCTGTAATGTACCAGATGGAGAGGAAAGCAAGCCACCACAAGAATAATCTTCTGCAGAGAAAACTGTGAGAAGAAAAATATACACCATTTAAGGTTGCTCTTGGAGTATGTCTATGGAGAATTTATAAGTCTAAAATTGAGAGGCAGTGACTTCTACCAGCTTCAGTGGTCTTTATGTTAGGTTCATATATCATCTGAATGCAGATTAGGAGATGCTAAGCACACTGAATAGCTTTTATAATGCTGATCTTCAGTGTCTGCACCAGCAGGATACAAGCATTTGTCATAGAACTGCACAATTACTGAGGTTGGACCTCTGAAGGTCAGCTGTTACTTGGAAGAGAAAAAGTCACACCTGAGCCTGGTTCAACTCTATTACCATTGCTAATGACCAAAGGGAAGGAAGAAAAAGATCACAATTATTTTGTTTACAAATATGAATGCTGACAAATATCCAGTTCATAAACATGAAGACCTTATGTCACAGTCAAAAAATTGTATGAAATTCATATATAGATGTGTTGTAGCCTAACCAAATAACAAGGGAATCAAGATCTAAAAGAGTTTAAAGTAAAATAAAGTCATGGATTTCTAGGATATTTTTCAGTACTCCAAGAAAAGAGAAATGTGTAAACGGACACCATCTTTTGAATTACATTCCAAATTAGAAAAAATACACATTTACTTCTTTTAACCTAAAGAATGAACAAGAGACCTACTGAGGTCCAAGAAATTGTCAATTTTTATTTTCAGCTTCTAGTAAACAGGAAAAAACATTTCTCTCACTGACCTAACATTTACTATATGAACAATTAAACTTTCAAAATATGCACTATCCTCAAATGATGTGCTTGAACAAACAGCTGAAATAGGAATTAGTGGAATAATGATACTTACAAAGTGGTTGAAAAAAATGCTTCCTAAGCACTTGTGAAATTATTGCTCGACTACAAAGAAATAAGTGACTACACTGGGTGTGAAATCACCTGCACTGCTATTTTGGGATAATATGAGGCATTGTTCTTTTGGTATTAAATGAAGAGGAGTATGCCCCAAAATTCTGAGCAGTAAAATTCCTGTTATTGGCTACAACCAGGACCAAGCAATTCCTCTGCCTGCACTTATACACACACTGCCCCAACAGAAACACATGAGCCTTTCCATTTGGGGACCCCATCTCACATGCTCCATATATGTTCTGCCTGAAGATCAGGAAATGCTTTTTCACTGTGAGGGTGACTGACCAATGGCACAGGTTTCCCAGAGGTGATGGATTCTCCATCCTTGGAGATAGCCAAAAGCCATCTGGATGTGGTCTGGGACAGCCAGGTCTAGGTGACCTGGATTTAGGAGGAGGGTTGGACCAGATGACCTCCAGAAGTCTCTTCCAACCTCAACCAACCTGTGATTTTGTGATCTGTAACTGGGGGCATGAGCTAGTCAGACCCCTCAACTCCTCTGAAACTACCTGAAGTCGATGACATGGTGGGCATCGAGCTGGAGCTACCTGGTGCTGCAGGGAGAGAGCAGCAGGTGAACACGCAGCATTTTGCTTAAGAAAAACAACCCTCTGGGAGTCACCCCTTCCCAAAAGGGTTCCTGGGACACTGAAACCTGAGACCTACAGTCACCACCTGGATGCGTGGCAGGTCCCTGTGTGGCTGCATCTCAAAGCCTTCCCCCTCCACCCCACCAGCCCAGAGTGCAGCTTGCATTCTGTGTGTGCAATAGCTCCCATCAGCAGGGTCTCGAATGTCTTCATTAATCATTGGGATGATGGGACAGAGTGGACCCTCAGCAAGTTTGCTGATTACACCAAACTGGGAGGAGTGGCTGATCCACCAGAGGGGTCCTGCTGCCATCCAGAGTGAACTTGACAGGCTGGAGAAATGGGCCAACAGGAACCTCATGCAGTTGAACAAGGAGAAAGGCCAAGTCCTGCTCCTGGGTAAGAACAACCCCAAGCACCAGTATGTGCTGTGGGCTGCCTGGCTGGGAAGCAGCTCTCCAGAAAAGGCCCTGGGGTTCCTGGTGGACACCAAGTTCAACACGAGCCAGCAATGGTTTAGCAGGGAGTGTTGCACTAGATGACCTCCAGAGGTCCCTTCCAACTTCAGCCACCCTGTGATTCTGTGATCCTGAGCAAAGGCAAGAGATAACCAGACCCCTCCAGACCTACCTGTGGTCGATGACATGGGGGGAGTCAAGCTGGAGCTGCCTGGCACTGCAGGGAGAGAGCAGCAAGTGAGAGAGCAGCATTTTACCTAAGGCAAAGAGCCCAATGGAATTCACCCCTCCACAAAGGTAACTCTGGGATACATAAACTCGAGACCCACAGTCGGCACTGTAACCTGGCAGGACCGAGCAAGACCAACCTCAACCATCCTGTGATTCTGTGATCCTGAGCAGGGGCAGGAGATAACCAGATGCTTGAAGGTCTCCAGGCTCTACCTGAGGTCAGTGACACAGCGGGAGTCGAGCTGAAGCTGACTGGTGCTGCAGGCAGAGAGCAGCAGCCATGCTTGCTCCTCAACAACTCCTTAGCTGCAAAAAGGAGTTCACTGTACTGGATGTGAATGCATCAGCCCCTTTATTTTGGGAAAACAAGTAGTAAGCATGAGCAGGAACATTGGCCTCTGCAGCTGCAGCAATGAGTGTGCCATGAACAAGCAACTCCTCTGCCTGCAGTAAAGGCCAGAAAAATCGATGATAGTTCGGCAGCAGCACTGGCGGAGGTACAGAAAGCCCTGTCTCTGCCCATAAGGCAAAGAAACAGCTTTCTGGCAGCAGTCTGGTGGCAGTCCTGTCCAAAAAGATGCCCCCGAGCCAAAATGCCTGGCAGTGGGGCCAGAACGTCAGGTTGACCATAGGTGTCAGGAGCTATCAGAAGGCCCTTATGGAAGAGTTTGTGCTTCTGCCCTGGCAAAGAGTAAAGGACAGCTCTGGTCTTACCTGTGGTGATGCTGGAGGTGGGAAACGAGTAGCAGTAGGCCTGGAAACCTCTCTGGGTGATGTTGCCATCACTGTGAAACAGGATGGTCAGCTGGTGTCTGGGTGACTTGAAGATGCGATGGTCATTCCTGCAAACAGTCCTGAGGAGTGGGTCCCCATCATTCTACACCTTGATGGCATCGTACTGGCAGCTGCTGCCTTCCAGCCTGTGAAGGGAGATGAGGGTCTGTCTCCACTGTAGGCTGTGCCACCTCCGAGCATGAGTACTGGCAGGAACTGCAGGGCTCAAGCAATCTGACCCCATTCCCTGCCTGGCCCCAGCGCTCGGGCAGAGGCAGCCAAGGACCCGCGATGGGGACGAAGCCACCCCTGGGCCCACAGCCAGCACTGGGCATCCTGCCCACACCACAGCTGCCACCCTGCCAGACTCACTCGCCATCCAAAAACTGGAGCTCGACTCTATGATCCACCTCCCGCAGCCGTATGTGCCACACGCAGCAGGTGCTGTTGGGGTAGCCCAGGCTCTGGACTGAGCCAGACAAACCCTGAAGCTAGCCACCACAGGAGCCAGCCCCTGAGGAAAGGAGCAGAGCCTGGGCATGGGAAGAGAAGTCTTGAAATCCCGTTGCCAGAAGATGTCAGAGGAAGCTTTGCCACAGCCCCACAGACACCCTCCCTCCCAGGCACATGGCTGCACCCCAAAGCCTCATCCCTGTGTCCCCCCAGCCCAGAGCACAGGTTGCACTCGGCACAGGCGGTAATCCCCATCAGCGGGGCCTGGCCGTCCAGCAGGACACCTGGGGCAGGAGATAGTGACACCCCTTAACCCCAACGGAACTAAATGTGGTCAATGACACGGGGGAAGTCATGCTGGAGCTACTTGGTGATGCAGGGAGGAATCAGCAGGCGAGCGAGCAACATTTTGCCTAAGAGGAACAACCTGCTGGGAGTCAACTATCTCCAAAAGCCAGGCTCTTTCCAGTGGTGCCCAGTGATGGGACAACTGGCCATGGGCAAAAACTGAAACACGGGAGGTTCCCTCTGGACATCAGGAAACACTTTTTCACTGTGAGGGTGACTGAGCACGCGCACAGGTTGCCCACAGAGGTGGTGGACTCTCCATCCTTGGAAATAGCCAAGAGCCATCTGGACATAGTCTTGGGCAGCAAGCTCTAGGTGACCTGGCTTTAGCCAGGGGGTAGGACCAGATATCCTCCAGAAGTCCCTTCCAACGTCAGCCATCCTGTGATTCTGTGATCAGTAACTGGGGGCAGGAGCTAGCCAGATGCCCAAAGGCCTTTGGACATACCTGTGGTCGATGACATGGGGAAAGTCAAGCTGGAGCTACCTGGTGCTGCTGGGAGAGAGCAGCGGGTGGGTGAGCAGTGTTTTGCCTAAGAGGAACATCCTGCTGGAATTCACCCCTCTCCAAACTGAACCCCAGGACAATGAAACCCAAAACCTGCAGTCAGCACTAACATAGCAGGACTGAACAAGATGGCTACAGTACCAACTGCCCCAGCATTTGCTCAAGGGCATCACCACTACGGCACCATGAAGACCAGCACCAAACCTCTCTCACAGAAGAAGCAGCAGCTCAATTGCAAAGGATTCCAAGTGATCCTGCATCTCTCTGAGCATCAGGGATGTTACCCAGGCTCTGTAAGCACAGCCCATGTTTGGGTCTTGTGCTCTGATGGAGACAGAGCATCCCAGAGGCAGAGCACCCCAAGGAGAAGAAGGATGTAAACAGAAATTGCTGGTTACCTGGTGGCAGAGGCACCGTTAGTGAAAAGGAGAAAAGCAGAGGGCATGAGGCACTCAGACCCCTCAGGTCTCCTCAGAGCACATACTATGAGCTCATGGAGAGCTACAGAGGGACCCATGGGGAGGGTGGCCTGGCTCAAAACCAATCCTGTCCTCACACCTGCTCTGCATCTGAGCTGTCACCCAAATCCCAGATCTCCTGAGCACAATCTGAAAAAGCAGCCACGGTGCTCTCTTTGAAACACGGGCCCCTGCATCGGGGACACAAAGTCACGACCCACTGCTGCCCTGCAGAGCACAGAGCAAGGGCTGGCCAGCCTTCGCCCAGCCTCACACAAACTCCAGGTGGGTTTTCTTCAGGAAAATGCCACCAAGACACAAAACCCCAGCTGAGCATAGGACAGAAGCATTCCCCATCATAACAGAGTAATTTTCCTTGTAAGGGCAATGCCACAAATAGTCTTCAGAGCACACACAATTCAGCTCCGTCATCATGTATGCGTCTGAGCTGCTCGAGGGGAAATAATAGTGCATCACACCAAGAGGTAAGCTGCAGCCAAGCTGCCTGCACGCAGCCTCGGTGTCTTGCATGTTCCACAGGTATCCACGCTTTCACCCAGGCTCCTAAATAGAAGACTTCCACGTTCCCTGCACATCTGTTCGTCCCACCAGTCAGCTGCAGCAACAGCTCTTTGAGAGACACAAACCCCTGGGTCAGGCCAGCAGTGCTCTGGTTTCAGACAATGACATTTGACAGGAGCGCACAGGCTCCCACGTCCCCCCTGGCATGGCTGCCCCTGACCTCCAGCAGCATCCACCCACAGCACAGCTCAGGGTGCTGAGCCTTCTCAGGCTCCCACGCTGGGGGACGGAGAGGCTGGGGCAGCAGCGGGCAGGTACGACCCCATGCCCAGGGCCATGATGGGGTCCCTGGCAGACAGACTCACCATCAGCTATGACTTCAAATGGGGAGGAGAACAAGCAGGAAAAAACCCACATGGAGAGCAAGCGTATTAGGACAAATCCTTTGGGAGCCGTCAGCGCACTTTACCCTTCCCCAGTGAAGAGCACAAGTGACAGAAAATTTCTTTCTTCCTAGCAAGGATGCTGGGGGGCAGAGCCATCCCCAAAATCCTGGCTCCCAAATAACTTTGTTCTTGCACCTCCCCCCTCCCCCCCCGGCCCCAGCATAAAGCAAACGTGAGCTTTTTCATCATTTCTTCCCAGGAATAAATATGATGGTAAAAATATAAAGCTATCACTATCATATAAAGTAAAAATCTGATTATTTCTACTTGCAATTAGTGGTCTCAGGTGCTGTTGGGAGAGCTTTACTAGTCTCTTCTACAGAAGAAAAAACCATACATGATACCATATAGGGAAGTCAACAAGGGAAATAAAATTTGAAACTTCCCCAAACACCGTTCCAGCCTCTAGCAATTTGTGGCTGACAAACTTTAGATCCAAGAGGTTTCTTTCTATTTTAGTAGACCTCAGCAGTTTTTTCCTCTGTGAAACATCGAATCTGTGAACCCACCAAAACCTGCAACTGGCCTGGAGAGTGCCAGGTCCCCTCGAAGGGAGAAGAGTCTCTCTCTGTTTGCTTTGAACAAGGTATCTGCTGGTTTAATTTGATTTGAGCAGAAGTTGATGGCTTTGCTTCTTGCATGAGAATAGACTGTGAACAACTGTCTCCTCCTCTTCCCCATACCAAGAACAACAACGCTACCCCAAAAATCTTAACAGAAATGAAGATGAGAAAACTACCTGGGGAGATGGTCAGAGCAAGGCCAGTGAGGAAGGGAGGCTGCACATCCCATTATATTCATTTTTCACAGCTGCAGGCAAAAAGGGTGTCTCCGAAATCTACCTGCAATGGGTTTTTCTCGCTTTCCCACCACATTTAAGCTACTTTTGTTCCCTTCACGATTTCATCCATAACTCGTTGCTAAGCCCAGCTGGTGGCATAAACTCTGCGTCAGAGAAGAGTTTTCCCTGCTAAGGCACCTGCACAGGACACTTGATGGAAAGCCCTCCAGGTGGCATCACCAGATCGAAGGTGTCCCGTGGGACAGGGCTCTGGCAGGTGGAGAAGGGTGATCTTCCTGTGTTTTCTTTTACCTAACCTAGAGTTAGGTTTTCTGAGATAGGGCTTTATGGGGTTATTCAAACCCTGGGGGAAGGAGAGCGTACAGACCACCACTACCCTTCTGCATCAGGGCTGACAACTCTCCAAATGTCCTCTCAGAGAAATCTGTAAAAGGATTTAAAATATGTGACTTTGGCTGTTTAAAAACTGGTTTCAAAATATAAATTGATTTGTTCCAGTGTTTGACTTATTTTAATAATTGCAGTTACCGAAACAGAACTGGTTTTCATATTGCTTTAATCACAGTGTCGCTATATTACTTTGTAAGAATTGCAGTTTTGAAAAAGATGAGCTGATGGGTTTGGTAAGATGAGAGCGAGCATGGTAAAACGTGGAAAAATTAAGCCACAGGATCCTATAATTAAATGAATAAGGGCATTTCGCAGGGGCAGTGAGGTCCTGCTCTCTCTCTGTATAAGTCACTGGAAAACAGTCTACAAACCTGTATTCAGTTAAAATTTGTCTGTTCAAACAGTGGATAACTTTCCTCTGGGCTTTCAGATAATCAGAAATGACTGCATTTATACAGCCTCCTTTTTTAGATGGCATTATTGTCCTAAGGTTTTAGCCCAAGCACTGGTTTGTTTAAGCTCTTTGTTGCAGTAATGACTTGAGTTCTGTCTTGGAGAGGAGTGACATATATTCAATTGTATGCTCCATTTTAAGTGCATACATATGCTACCATATAGATTCTGAAGGACACTGAATCCCTGACTATACCGGTAGGTTGCCTACGACTGGACTAGAAAAGTTTTCAAGTGCAAGCATCAGCTTGGAGAGAATACTTAGCAATGCCAACTCCATGAAAAATGTACATTTTTATATAACTTTTAAGTTACGTGTTGTTAGAAGTGTTTTTATTCTAGAACCTGCTGGTGTCCAAATTCCAGATTGTCATCGCAAGCAACCAAAAAAAAAAAAAGCTGTAAGAATATTACATGAATTAAGTAACGTGGATGGAAAGTTTGCATGCACAAGATCCCCTGGTGACACTGACAAAGGGATGGCTGCTGATTTACGAGGGAGTGGATTAGGTCCAGCTACTGTTTCTGTTAGAAATCCTGCTTCATGGACAGCTTGAGAGGTGGCAACATGCCTTCACTGACTAATATCATGTATGACAAGACCTGTAACATTGGCCCTTAAACACACAGTTTATGTGTTTAAAGTGATTTCTGGAAGTAGGAGAAGGTCCTAACAGGGAGATGTGTAATTTGTTCAGTGAGTAGGAAACTTTGACATATCCCACCACACTGCTCCTCATGCATGCAATGGTTTAAATTAGATTGTAATGAAAGGATTAAACAGTATCTCAGTATTTTCCAGCTTGCTGTCAACATTCCAGCTGTGTTTTTGGTACCACTAATTGCACCTCAAATATTTATGGAGGAAGTAAATAATAAGAGCATTAAAAACCTGAGCCCAGAAACAATTCTGAATGGTTATTTCTTTCCATTGTGTACACGGGTGTATGTGTGAGCACAGAAAGTGAAAGCAGGTTTTTGCTTTTGGTTCATTAGTCTAAGTCAGGGTCATTTCAGAACTTTACATTTGAAAGAGGAAGGGATGGAAAGACAGCAGCTATGGCAAACACTTTTGATCTGTATCTGTTCCCCACTTCCCGCACAAAGAATGCGACAGCAGCGGCTAAAAAAGAAATGCCTTGTTTCTCACAGCACCATACTGACACTCTGCTCAGCCAGGGAAGCCTCACCTGAAAAAGGGGAAAGTGTTTTTTGAACACAGGAAGACTATTTTACCCTGTTTGAAGCATCCTCCCTCCCATCAGGCCCACTGATACTTGTATTGGTCCCCAAAGGGATGAAAGTGGCTGGGCAGAGCACTGTCTCTGCAACCAAATCAAATTACAGTAGTAACAGGAATTAGACTATGGGGAATTAGAAGAATATAAAATTACAGTAATTCCCATTATATTCTAGTAATTATGATAGTAATAGTAACAGGGACATGTGCCACACTTGTTTTTTTTAGGGCACTCTTGTATTAAACACCAGTGTGTTATTCGTCACAATATACTTCATCAAATACAAAGCACATGGTTCAAAGAGCACCTCACGCTCCTTAAAATAAACATGCATTTAATCCAGAACATACATATCAGTCTTTAAATTCAGTAGCCCAATACAAAGATTCAGAAAATTATATCATTGGCTTTACAGTCTATTCATGTGAATTTCCTTTACCAGTCTCTTTACGAAAATGGTGAGAACAGCAATTTAAATTCATTAAGCAGTTTCAGTAAAAGCTTTTGAATTAATGAGTATAAAGATTGATTGGCTCAGCTCATAGTTTTGACCTGCTCGTGGTTTCTGAAAGAGCTAAGCTGCACTGCTAAATCCTCTTTTACCCTTAAATCGCAACATTAGCCTGAGGCAAAATACAGCCATGAAGATGATCAGAAGTGAGCCTCTTCACCTGCATCCACCTGAATTTCAAGACTTATCATTACCATCCAAGACAAGGTCATGGTGGCAGTCATCTCCTTGGAGCTCCTGATGCAGGAGGCCGCCAGAATTTATAAGCAGAGATACTAAAGGGTGTAGCTCAGCTGCCCAATCTGTTCCTTCAGTAAGCCAGTACCAAACACATTCCCTCACTGCCTAACTTCCCTAACTTCTGTGACTATATGTTTGATTTGTTACCCAACTTTTTATAGCTTCCTGGTTCTACAAGAAGCCAACACTTGATACCTTCCTCAGGGAATGTAGAGATCAAAAGTGATTGCAATGGCTGCTATTTTTCCATCCCATCCCCTTTCAGCTATGAATTTCTGTTGCTGTCACTGATGTAATATGTTCCTTTCTTGTGTTTGAGTTGTATCTGAGCCAAAGCTGCTTTTTAAGTCTGCGTAGCAGAGCCTTCCTTTTTGTGACTGCAGATGTGGAAGGCTAAGAGCATGGTGGGAAACAATCGAGGGGCTTATGGAGACCCTTCTGACTGGCTCGGACTGCCTTGGGGAGACAGAACCACCAGCTGCTGGGAGGGCATCACTCTGAGACAACCGTCCTGTCTCCAGTCCCTTAAAGTTGTTGTGAACGTTCAGTTTCAGGGACTGAGTCAAATATCACACATAACTTACCGTCATGCATTTCTCAAATATTAGTTACACATTAGTTAACTTTCTGGAGGTAGAAGAGTTTGGAACTAGGATTCCCCTAGACTGCTTTTATGAGTATTTCTGTCCTAACAGAAGTCACAAAAACATGCAGCAGAAAGTGAGTACGTTCATCTTTTTGTTCTCCCCGTTTATCCTTCAACAAGCTATATCTTCATCGGGATAGCAAGACTCAGACAGTATGTTTAAGCTCTGCAAGTCATCTACTGCAGATCTGAAACCACCAAAGTAATCTTTTGACTCTGTCACAAACTCAAGCCAAAATTCAGTGGTCATATACAGAGCACTGTTAAACTGCACAAACCTTCCCAGAGAACAAAGAGTGTAAGTCCGGGGATAGGGGCAAGTATGGAAAACAAGGGAAAATTCATCCCAAATTCTCTATTTCTGAAGCTCTTAAGAACTTTACTGATCCTTTGACACAGTCCTCCCACTGGGATTTATAATGTATTTAAGATAACAGATGAATAATGGGATCCAATGGAACTCTACAACAGATTTTTACAAAGAAAAACTATCTCAGGTCATGGTTTGGTTTCAGTGGTTCCAAGTGCCCATCAAAGAACCTGCATTTGCACAGCACTGCCAAATTTGGCAATGTTTGAATAGTATATAAAACTGTAGATTCACACAAATATTTAGCCTGGAAGGGGCCTCTGCAGGCCGTCTGGTCCAACCCCTAATTCAAAGTAGGGTTATCTTCAACATTCGGCCAAGTGGCCAGGGTCTCAGCTATTCTTGTAATGTAGAATTCTGCATTTTTTTTTCTAAACAAACTGTGCAAAAAACTTCTAGTAGATAAAATTTGACATGCTAGTTTTAGATGGGTTTGGATTCATTACTGATTGGTAAATATAGTAGTTTTCAGGAACTCAGAAACATGTTTCTTGTGCCTCATGAACCATGCAACGCAACTGTCCTGGCCCAGAAGAGCCAGCACCCAAATTCAACCTGATACAGCAGAGGAGAGTAAAAAGAAGATCAAAAGGAGAAATGAAGCACAAATTCCATAGTTGAAAGGCAAAAAAAGGAAGGATTACTTTGTTAGACATACAAACAGTTCATTGACTCTGTAAACACGGGTAGTCTTCTCTTACGGTTTTGCAAGCCAGATGGAAGAAGCGGTCATTCGGAGGGACTGAAGGAAGTAAGGAAGGTAGCTTGGTAAACAAGTTGGGCAGCTGTTGCATACCCGGAGTGATGAAAGAAAAGCAAACCCAGATTAAAAACATTGAAAACTCAACAAAAGTTGTTAACATTTGAATGGAAAAAGACAACATGTGAGACAACTCCAAAGATTAAAACTAAGGCAAGCCAGAGTGGCTGGTCCACACAGGCCCCAAGAGGTTGCAATGGCAAGCATCACTTCATGGCCATCCTGCTTGAGGACTGGCATTCACTGCATGGACCCCAGCATCTCAGTTCCTCTGTCCCTGGATAAAAAGAAAACAAAACAAGTGTGGTGGATTGACCTTGGCCGGCTGCAAGACGCCTACCCAGCCCCTCTCTCATTCCTCCTCCTCAACAGGGCAGGAGGAGAAAATAAGGTGAAAAAGCTCACGGGTCGAGATAAGGACAGGGAAATTATTTATTGTCACAGGGAAAACAGACTCAACTTGGAGAAAAAGAATTTCATTTATTGCCAATTAAAATAGATTTGGGTAGCGAGAAACAGAGACAAATAAAAACAACACCTCCCCAACTCCCTGTTTTCCCAGGCTCAACTTCACTCCTTCATTCCTGACTCCGGTACCTCCCCCCTCCCTGAGCAGTACAGGGGGAATAAGGGGAACGGGGCACTGCAGTCAGTCCATAGCAGTTTGTCACTGCTGCCCTGTCCTCCTCACTCTTTTCCTCTGCTCCAGTTTGGGTCCTTCCCATGGGCTGCAGTCCTTCAGGATAAACCTGCTCCAACATGAGCTCTCCATGGCCACAGCTCCTTCAGGAAATGTCCCCGTGCTCCAGCACAGGGCCCTCCACTGGCTGTGGGGCAACCTCAGCTCTGGCACCTGGAGCACCTCCTCCCCTTCCATCTTCTCTAACTTTGGTGTTTGCAGAGCTGTTCCTTGCAATTTCACCCCCCCTGAGTTCTCATTCCCTGCATGGCCTTTTGCTCTTTCTTAAATATATTTTCCCAGAGGTACCACCAGCATGGCTCAGCTGTGCCCTGAGATGGGGCTGCTGCAGAGCTGGTTGGAACACACCAAAGTGCCAGAGACACTGGGTCAGACATCAAGATCCTAGTTGGCACATGACGAAACCACCCCTTCCGTTTACCATACTGGATTGCATTTGCTTCATTTGCAGTGGTCACTACATGGTCCCTGATACTGCAGAAAAAAATCCAAAGAGCCAGTAGCAAAATAGTACTCTGGTACTGACATGTTTTTTTGCACAAAACAAACTTTCTTCCCACCAGGTAGGATGGCTGATGGGGTGGGGGGTTGTTTGTTGAATCTTGGTTCATTTTACCAAAACTGGAACTTGATGAGGGTGTGTAAAAACAATAGCTTCGGCTTAGATCTATACTTACTTTAAAAGTCAACTATGTGATGCAATGTTTGTCTTTTGGGCAGGAGAAAGAATGCAAGTTGTTCACACTTTTTTATTAATTATTATTCTTGATCAGTTCCCACTAACTCCTTTAAATTCAGCTGATACCTTAATTCCTATTGCAGCATCAATGGTGCTTCCCTTGCATGGGACACAGCAAGGGGCAGAAAGCAGGTACCAATCACTCACCCCAAGCTGAGACAGCCTCCACGACACACACCTTCCCCTGGTCCCTCTCCTCTCTCCCCATCTGTTCACTTTCCTTGCACCTCCGTCCAAAGCTTTGTTTACACAGGTGTTACCAAAGCAAATTGCAAGGCTGGAATGGTTTCATTGCATAATGAAATCAAGATTTATGATTAACCTATGTTTCCTTGGAACAGTGAAGATTAATTCAGTCAGCAGCTGGAGGCAGCCATGCAGCCTGGCCATGGGAATATTGGCTTCCCTCCTCGTACAGAGGCCTTTCTGCTGCACTTGCTTTCAGCAATGGTCATTTCTCAGTAGCTGTTAAGGAACCAATGTGTACAAGTAATGTTGTGCATCTGACAATTTGTAAACAATAGAATGTGATGTCAAATTGACTTTCCTTGTAGAAGACCTGCTTGCACTCCTCAGTCCCCATCCTCTCTGGCTGCTTCGTTCAGCCATACAGCCCTTTAGCTCACACTGCACAGATTCCCTCAGCACCACTTCTGCAAGCTTGTTCTTCAGTTCACCCCTTGTTTTTCCTGTTACACAGTTCTGGCTGTGTTCACTATGGATGTCTGAGAGCCCATGCACAGCTAGAACAGAACTGATTAAAGATCTTACTTTCTTGCCATGCAAGTTGTCCACAGCTCTGGACATAAACTGCATAAACACTGCAGTCCCCACCACACAGCTACATGGGGGTCTCCTCTGTTCATTCCTCTTACCCACCTTCTTTCTCTTGGCTTGCTGTTCCTTTCCCAGCCCTTTCCTCTGTGCTCCATTGCTGGATCCCTCTTTGCCAAGAGGAATGGTGTTTAGATCCGCACTAGTAGCTCATAGGAGGGCACCGTGCAGGAGAGCAGTGAGTGTTTGGCCAAGACCTGTGCCTGGTGTGTTACAGGTGAGAGTATCCAGGTAAGGACGGCTCTTCATGAGAGTCAAGAGCTGCATAAGGAAATAATTGGACTGATCTTATGATACTCAGGATCTATGACACAGTAACCGTATCCCTGGCTGCAGTGAATACTTTTGAAAAATGGGGAGAAAAAAATGCTCATCACAAATTCAGGTCAAATTCAGCAAACAATTTCATTCCAGCAAAATGCTAAAGTGTAAAAAATTTCTGTTCTGTACCTGTCATAATGAAATGTTTCAAATAAAGTTATTGGAAATTAACCCAATCCATTTTTTAAAGCCTGAGGAACCTGAGAGCAAAATTACACTGTTCCTTTGAGGCAGTGTAAGACTGCGACTGAAAAAATTTTTTATTCACCAGCTCTGCTATTATTGAACTGCTTGCCCATGCCTGGAAGAGATGTTGAACTGTTGAGGAAGAGAGGGGACTTGGGATTATCTGGGAAAGGTGCTAGGCAGATGGTGATGAAAGGCACAAAACTTGTGCCTAGTCTCCATTTTGTGTTCCTGTTGGTTGCCCCTCATCGGCTTCCAGCTCCCTTCCCTCTCCCAGACCTCCACTGACTCCAACCCATCCCAGCTAATGAACAGCAACCTCTTCATGGGCAAGTGAGGTACACAAGCTCATTACCACACTTGAATGCAACAAGATATGTTTACCAAAGGTCTGTATGAGATAACAGAAACCAAACACTTTTACCTTAAAATGATGGGACATCTTGCAGAGCAGGAACTCTTAGATTGCTGTTTACTTTCTAGTAACAAACACCCCAATATGTTACACAGTGTGTCACAGCACAAGTTACTCCTTTTGTGAACATACACTCTTCATTCCTTAAATCAATGTACTCAGACCTGCAGCTGGTAAAGACAGATAAAGTCTCAATGGCAAAGGAAAAATAAATGAAAAATATAACCTCAGAGAATATCCTTGTCACTATGAAATCTCAATACCCAAGGTTTACATAACAGTTATTGGAACAGAGATGATAACGAGACCTAGAGCAGACTAGGGCTGAGGCTTGCACACTTTTAAGCAGCCTTTAGCCACTGCTAAAAAGCTGCTCCTTACCCTGCAATTCATTGTGTCTGGTACCACGCAGGCAGAAACATGGAGATCTCTCCTACCCTGGCCAACTGATATTCAAGTGTTTAGATTGGTTTTCTGGGATGAGATAGATGGATTTGACCCCCTCTCACCTTGGGCATTTCCTTGCTGAAGAGACTAACTCTTAAGCCATTTTAAGAAGGGAACCACCCATGCTCAGGAGGAAAATGGCTTCTACTTTCCCATCTGCAAGTAGCCTCGCCCAGTCATAGCGCACGTGGCACCCACCATTTCAGTCCTTTTAGGCAGGTACTAAATGTCTGAGTCCCAATAATCAAATTTAAGCACCTCCAAAGTTGGTGGCAACTGATGCCAGCAAGAGATGGGGAAGGGCAGTTCAGCTTCCATCCATCCAAGATCTCCCTTGAATCTTGCCTTAAGCTTGTTGAACAAGCTTGATCTAATACTCAACAAAACAGCAGAAGTTGAAAAAGGCACGCAGTGGCTTGCAGAAGGAGGATGGGTCTGAAACAATCTTATTGTTTGCTGAACATAGAAAGGAAAATAATTAGTAGAATGATCCATTAAACCGCAATCCCATAAAATTTCACTGAAAAGTAAAAATGTTACCATAAACCTAAGGGGTAACTAGAAGCATCTGACAGCTATCACAGCTCGAAAATTTACATTTTCTTGCAACCAAGAACTCCAAAACCAAAGCTAGTGCTAAAGTTCGCAAACTGTCACGAATTGCTTCACACCCAAAAATGACAAAATATTTTGGTTTGTCATTAAATAAAGTTTAACACTGCTTTTACACAAATATTGACAATGTTCCCACATCATTTATGCAGTGGGAGACAAACTAACAATGCTACATATTATTAACGCATACTTTCAACTGTACAGTTTGGCCAACTTCCTAAACAATCCATCCCACCTAGTTTTGAAGTTAGGGCAACAGTTTCATGCATTCAGCTGGGCTGCTCACTGCTAGTTCTAAACTTAGCAGTTATGACTCCTTTTCCCTATATGACTTGTAATTGCATCAAATACTCCTGCCATGTTGACAAAATAAGCCCACAGCCAGATGAAAAGTCTGAGCCAAGGGCATTTCTATTAAAAAGGAGAGAGACTGTGCCCATAAAGACATTTAAAAGGAAAAAAGGAAACCACAAAAATATGCTTCATGAGGGGAACAACTCAACACAAACACGTGACTGAATTCTGCAGTTGTGTCCTTCTTCATTATTGTAATGTGTTTTCCAAAATACCGCGTAGTACTTGCCAAGTGTTCTCCAGCCTCCTGAGTACGCGGAGCAATATTTGGAGGCAAGTTTTAATTCCAACACCAAATGCCAGAAATTCAGATATTTAAGGCTGCACCCTGTGAGTCTCCCACTCAGAGAAGCCCAAGCACTTATCAAAGCCATGAATGACCAACAGCACCCAAATACAGGTCCCTGCTCTGAAGGAACAGACCCTGGCCATGGCTCCAGCCTGGCACCGATGCTCTTGGTGGAGACAACCCCAGCTCTCCTTATTCCTGCATTGCCCTTCTACAGGATGTTTGGGGTCAGATTAAGGCACTTTTTCCTCCACCTTGGGTTTCTGTGCCACTTCCCATTCCTTGTTCTTCAGAGTCACTACACAGTGTCTGGGAATAATTTTCTGTGGCCTTTGTTTTAACTAAATTTATCATATTTCTCTGCTGAAGCAGACTCTCCTGGAAGAACAATTTCCCTGCTGTAGCTGAGGGCTGGCAGGGTCTGATTCAGAACAGAAAATCCCCCAAAGCAGAACTCAACCCTATTCCCTGCAAGGCAGCAGCTATAAGAATTGCAAACACCATTTTATAAGAAACATACAGGCAGCATATCACAATAATGAGGTGCCAGGCAAAATTCAGAGGCAAAATCCTCCCAGAAAACCATGTTTCTTACCAACACCCAGCCCTACCTGAACCCTTCAAATAGGACTTTGAGTCCCAAGGAAACTCCAGGGTGGTGCCACCCTACTCGTTGCACCAGCCGTCTGCCCAGTATCACCCTGATCTGCTTCACTTTCAACGACACCTGCAACAACAGGACACCTTCACCAAGTTCCCATTCAAGATCTACCACAGAATGGCTCAAACAACATAAAAAGGGAAAAAAAGTCATAATATGATGCATTTTTGTAAACACAAGGCTGTCTGACTCCTGCAAAGCCCACCCAGACTGTACGTCTTGTTGCATTTCTGAGCAATGCTCACTTCCATAGAAGAACCTATATATGCTTGACTTGGACATCAGCTCATCTTAGAAAGCCTGTATTAAGCTTCTGAGTTCTTGTTGCCTGGGAGAAATGCAGGCAAAGATAACAGACTTAAGAAACCGAATTGCCATAAACCAAATTTTAATGTAGGCAACCTGATATCCAGACACTAACCTTGTGTTTGGTAGGTTGCTCGAATCGTTTTCCTGTAATAAGTGCAAATTTGAAGTTTTAGTAGTAGTAGCATAGTTAATATAACACGTGGATGTAATTTTGACCAAAGGGGTTTGCACAGGCAATTATCGTATTTGAATGTAATAATTACTGGTTGATTCTATATAACAGGATTTACAATTACATAAAATAAGTGGTTAATAGCATATTATAGTTATTTGATGGTT
Organism: Pandion haliaetus; assembly: GCA_013401275.1. Lineage (NCBI taxonomy): Eukaryota > Metazoa > Chordata > Aves > Accipitriformes > Pandionidae > Pandion > Pandion haliaetus. The sequence continues at coordinate 289,638 of VYZV01027201.1, read as the reverse complement.
ATATGAAAGTTATGTAAAGATTTCCCTACAGTAAAATCTGGATATCATGACATCTAGATCAAGACAGATAAAATAAATAACTTTTATTTATATTTACATGTATTTAGTTATATATACATATTTATAAATATTTATAAATTTTAGCAATAAAGCTTCTACTTATTAATTTCTGTTTAAGCAAGTCTAGCACTTCTGTGATAAAGATGAGAAAGTACATGTCGCCTTGTTCAATCTTCAGTTTATCTGATGGCCAACAACTGTGTGGTATAGCTGCAGCTGCAGGGGAAAGCCCGTTATGTATAAAGATTTTCTAATATGGGAGATGATTGTGTGCGATGCCCTAACTTGTGAGGGAAACAGCTGAAGAAAAAGTGAGTCAGAGCTACAAGAGACCAGTTCAATCAGCACAGCCTGCAGAAGTACCTAAGAGCAGATAGGCTACCAAGAAAGAAAACTATCCCACCAGAAAACATGTTAGTTGCAGTAATATGAGTAGTATATTTTTATCTCTCTCTCTCTTAGTCTACTGTATGTAATTTAATATGGAAGGTATATAGAACTGAGCAGTAAACATAAGATTCTTTGATAATGTTTTACTGCTGAGATGGTGTGAACAATGAGAAATGGGACACAAAGGCCTCCCCGTTCTCATGAAATCACACATAAAATAGCATGCAATATCTCTTCTTGAAAATGGATTAATAATTTACTGAAAAAAAATTGTAAATTGTATTATGCATTCATCAATTTATTACTACATATCCACATTGGATCAAAACAATACCACTAAATATTTAACATAAACAAGGTAAGTCTAGTTGGATGGTGCTAACAATCAGTGGACACGATGCCACAGATACATGGGGTACACGAGCACTGTGAACCAGCACAGCAGCTGCTGGAAAGGGGAACCAGGTGCCAAAACCGGGCTGGAATTTCAAACCCTCACAGACTGAAGCCAGAGTTAAAGAATAAATATTATCCTATGTAGAATCACTCCACAATAGACACAGACAAATGAATTTTTAGTCTCTCCTGAGTTGCTAGAAGGTGCAGCTGGACCATCGTGTGTGGCTGCACTTTATCCGTATGGCTGCAAGTGATGCCCTCTGCCCAGGCACTTCACTTCAAGAAGGATTTGAATCAACTGAAAAGAGCCCAGTAATGAAGACATGTATAGAAAATGTGACCTGAGATAAAAAGGGATTAAAATAATTGCTGAGGACAATCGTCCTCTGTCTTCAGAGGAGAAAAGCCCAAAGGGGAAATGTGATTAGCAGTCTTCAAATATACAATAAGTTGCTGAAAAGAGGAAGCAGGCAACATGTGATGTCCATGCTTATAGCAGACAGGGTAAGTAGTAAAGCTTTTCAGTAACAACCCGGAAGATTATTCAGTGTCAGGAAAAAACCTAACTGTACAGCTGATGGGAGTCAGCAAATTTCTGGAAACCTCAGACAGGATTGATTCAGGTGCAAAAGACTGGACCGTGCACAGATGATGCGACACCTCTCCAGCCATGTATGTCGTGGAGATATTACGTGAGGTTGGAGGAACATCCCTAGTGACTTGTCAGGCAACAGTCCTGAAGTTGTTCTGCTGTACACCGAGGACTGAGCTGGTGACATGAGGCTCCAAGTGAGATGGAATGGCAAGGTGTTTAAAGCTGCTCCCACTTCCTATCTTGAGCTGTAGCAAGAATGGAGCTGTAGCATCTAGCATTTCTAGTAACAAATCAAATGACACTATGAACATCTGTGGCATGGTATTTGATTTGATCTTACTCTGTTCCTCCAGGACAGAAACGGTGTTAAGCAGAGAGCTTTGGCAGTCTAGATTTTAATAAAAAAAAAGTTAAAAAATAAAAAAAATTTACTCTGTTCTTCAGGCAATAAAGCAAGTTGAGCAGAGGAATGGCGGTGGCAGGAATGGCGGTGGCAGGATTTGCAGTGGCTCTCTGCTTGCAGGAAGTAATTGCACAGGCTGGAACCGATCCCAATAGAGCTCTTCCTTCTGCACAGCACTCCTGCCTTCTCTTGGGAAGTGCTTTTTCATTAAACATACCAAAAACCTCACTTAGCTGAGGATAAATAAAAGCAAAACTAATGGATCGTAAGAAAGACCTAAGATGTTTCATAGCTTCAGTATACTCTTATCCTTTACATAAGCCTGTATATGTACTGGTAACATTTACATGGTTGTGAACCCTTTTCTTTTACATCAATGAAACACTTGTCTCCCACTAACCATGCTGGTGAACTGCAGCATTCTTTTGCCAACTCTTCTTCAAAAGGAAGGTTTTCTTTCAAGATCCCAGCCTGCAATTCAAACAAGACATATCCTTCTCAACCACAGATGACGACTAACCCTGCTGCTTACTTTCACAAGCCCCATCTCAGAAGCGGGAGGAGCAATGCCGCGATTGTGCTGCCACAACTGCATTCAGCAATTCAAATTGCACTTGAGCTCCAAGCCTCCCCTGGCCTCAGTGGCACCGTTCTTTTCAAGCAAGATACTGTCTCTGATCATGTTTTCCGATTCCGATGTGAGCAAATGTGCTCTTTTCTTCAGTTAATTAGAGGCCTGCTTTATTACAGGTTTGTTTTTCACCAGAGAGTGACAGCTTTTCTGTTATATTTGCCTGACTCACAGGTTTGGTTTTTTTTTTCCTGTAACAGCAAACCTGTACAGGATTTTAAACCAGTCACAGCATCCTGAGACTTTCTAGTTTTCCAGTGCAGACTGTCAATTCTCCTTCCTTGCCAGACATGTGAACTCACCCGAGATGCAGACAAAATCTACCCTTGCCTTGCCAGACCTGCTAAGTTCCTCAGAAAACTGGAATCAACTCTGTTATGAGAACAACTTTCAGCTCTTCTTTCTGAACAGACACTAAGTTCAGACTTCCGTGGACATCTGCTTTTCCCCCTGTATCACCTTCCTCCTGGGAGAGGTCACTGCCACTCAGCACCGCTACATCCCTTGGACAAGGTGCGTGCAGCTTCCACAGAGGATGGTGCTGAGTTTTTAGCTTCAATTCGCCCCCTCGTGGACTTACCTGACCAGAGGTTCTTAAAAGTACCTATTTATGGGTAGGACCACAGCTGTAGGGTCAGGCCCATAGCCTGCTGCTCCTCTCTCAGCTTTTGGGGAGCTTTGGGAAAGGGGGGCAGCCAGGCAGACACAGCAAGACCCCACAGCTACCGCAGGGACACAGCCTAAATCACAGCTTTCTCAATCAGCAACGCCTTACACCTGTATTTTCCTCTGCAGAACAGTGATCTGCACCACTAGCTCCATTCCGGAGGTGAAAGGAAGGCTACGCTTCTGCTGGAAGCTGCCCTAACCCACAGGAGACAGAAGAAATGCAACAACCCCGTGTGTGCTGTCTGCCCCAAAAACCCAACAGGGACAAGCAGGTTGATGGAAAACCGCTTCTTGTGCGAGTGCTGCAAGAGTCGTCAGCTGGAAAAGATCTGAGTTTGCAAGGTTACCTTGGAGTTACAATGAAGATGGGATGAATCAGTCCTAAGTAATGGTGGCTAAACTCTGCACGCTATGGGGCTTCAAATGAAAGCAAGGGAGCACATAAAAATGCAAACTGCAGGATCAGATTCAGCCTGTTTGGTTTAACAGCAGTTAAAAGTATAAACCTAAGAAAAAAAAATAGTGAATGTGAAGTAAAATTATGAAAGAAATGGAACAGAGGAAGAGAAGAGACACTGGTCTCATTTTATTAGTAAGATGGACTAACTCCTTTAATTATTTAGAGAAGGTAGTTTCATGTATTTGTACATGAGTCTTTGAATAGAAAATCCCTTCTGTACTTTAAAAAAATAAAAATTAACTGACATGGTTTTCCATAACCACTCTTCATCTCAATGAGCTTTGAAAAATTTTCTATTTTTCAGTCATTCATGGGAAGTTGCTGCATGGAAGAGCTAGACCATTTGAGCCATGTCTGTGCAATGGCTCCAGCAACAAGTACAGATAAACCAAGCAGCTGCCATTGCATGGTGCTCTAATCCCACAGACCGAGGCAGACACGTTCCCTTCCTGATGCATCAATAGCTCTGTACCCATACCCATGGTGGGATGCTAATTCACATAAGCAGGAGTTTTCTAGCAGGTTCAGGAGATCAGTTAATTGCTACTGCTTAGAGCAACAGCCACAGAAACCTGACAGAGCGTTTTCCAGCAGCAGTACACTGCTTTAACACAGTCCATTTCCCTCAGACATTCACACTGCAAACTTTCTGAAAATCACTGTGCATAAACACTGAACAGAAAAGGAATGGACAGAAACAAAAAAATTAATTTTCCTCTCCAGCATGTCATGCAGTATTTCCAAGCTACTAAAGTTCATTCTTTACCAAATTCAGTAAATTTGACTACCATGCTTTAGCTCTGACTCATTTTCTCTCTAATAAATTCCTAATTATTATCCACTTCCTCAGAGAGTTTATGGGGACAGGTACTGCAGTACCATGACCACTAAACATAACCATGAAAATTGGAGGAAAACTTCCCAGAAAATGCAGAGAGATTAAATTGATAAGCTGCTCTGGTAGCTTCCTTCCTCACTTTCTCTGACAAATAACATGCACTGTTTTTAGCAGTGATTTCGTGCAATAAATAACACTTAACAAATCAATTTATTGCATATATACAGAGTAACAGTGCAAATTGGCTAAACTAGCTGAAATCCTGGGGCCCAGTGGGTCCAGCCCTGACTTCTCAACATCTTGCACAGGAGAATGGAGTTTGAAGGCTGAGGAGAACAAAATAGATGGTGTGTCAAACATCTGTATGGCCCAGCTGGACACACAGTGCAGGACGTACAGATGTACAGCAAATGCACACTAAGAATGTAAAATCAGCAAAGCTGTCTGCTACGCATTTCTATACAGTCAAGAACGACAACGGCCTTCACATTATGAGCGATGCTACGAATCCCTTTGCCTCCAGATAACTTTTATCAGACGCTTGTCAAATTTTGGGGTCCGGATGGGAGGTTGCCGAGCTGAGGTTTGCATCCTGAAGTTGAGGATAGAGCAAGATGAGGCAGACCTTTAGCCATCACTTCTCTGCCCGACTCCTTCCTGACTCTGAGGGACGTTTCTGCCTCTCAGTGTGAAGAAAGCCTTACACCAGCTCGCTGACATTTAACTTCAAAGCCTGACTTAAAAGTCAGCCCAGGGTGTGATTTTGGTTTCCTTTTGCTGACAGTCATCAGCAGTACTAATGGGGAGGGAGTCAGAGCAAAGGGAGGGGGGAACTGAGTAGAAGATGCCAAGTCACATCCATGTTTTCTGGGTGGAAGAGGAAACAGTGGGAAATAATACAGGAATTTAGGAACAGCAGGAATAATCTCAAATACAATTCAATCAAGGACATCCCCGGAAACTCACCAGTGGCCTACCATCGCATGCAAATAAATACTCAGTGGCACTCATCATTCCCTGCTCTGGATTGGTGACTACTTACTTCCTGATCACCACTATTTCTCCTGGATATTTGCAACTCCAGTTTTAATCACTCCCACAGTATTTTTCTGATATACAATAAGAACATGCATATAATCTAATGCCCTACTAGATGTCTCTCTCACTGTAATTTGGACAGATGTAGTTTTAAAAACATCCTCGGCTTCCTTGACAAATACAGAAGAGTTATGGGGAGGGATGGGGGAAAAAAAAAACCAATAAAAAAGTCCTCTGGTATTGAAACCACAGGACCTTACTGCTTGGCATATAAGCCACAGAAACCAGACAATTGTTAGTCATGATCATTTCTTTTACAGCTCAGGACATTTCCCTCATGGAATAAGTGAACTGGCTTCTCGAAACTACCTCTGAGTGTAGCCACATGTAACAATCTACTCAGCATCACATATGCAGCAACTCCAGTTTCCATTTCAGACAATCCAAAATACTGAAGATCAAGCCAGAATTTCCCTGATTTAGCGTCCAACACTTGCTCAAATTTCCAGGAAACTGATATTTACACAAACTGTGCCAAAGCTATTCTGTACAAAGTATTTTCAACTGCACTTTGGGAAGAACTGTGTGTTGAAGCAACAAAGAATAAAACCCATTCCAAATCTGTAACCCAGTAATACATCAAAAATACATGCTAATTAATTGTATTAAAGACAAACTTTGCTTCTGTGTCTCTGCTTAGCAATAATGTTATTTTAAATACTTAAAACACGTAGAGACAATTTTGATTGTAAGAAGCCATCTGGGTAGCTGCAAACATGGATACTAGAAGAGTAAATTTGAAACGTTTTTCAGGATGTGCATGTGGTTATGGATATCTGATGCAAAAAAAAAAAATTAATCATAAATAAAAAAAGATAAATCAGAAATTCACTCTCAAATATGTGATGGAAAATGACTGGCTGCAGTAAGAGACCATCATGCATCCCACTAGATGGAGCTACAGGCTAGAAATCCGGTCAAATATTTCACTAATCCCAGTGGCGCAGGAAAACCACTGAACAGCAGTCAAGTTCATTTGCCTCTTTCCTAATGCACATGCAAACCCGAGCCATGGTCCTGAGGCATTTATGCCTCACAGTAGTATCTATGTCGAGCACAGGCATAAAGATGTGCTGTGCTAGCTGTCGTTGCAAGGACATCGTTGGTAAGCTCAAAGTAGCTAGCTACAAACCAAGCAAAAAAATTAATGGTTAAGCATATTAAGAGACCACAGGAACAAACAACAGGAACAAAGAGAATCAACCAGCTCTGTAAATTATGCAACCACTTGTGTTTGAAATAAAAAGGCAGATGAAAAATAACTTCTGTTTTAAACACAATTTCCTGGCTTTGGGGCTTTAGCTTAATTTTTGCTAGTTTGGTGCAGTAACAGAGAAGGTAGGTGATTTTTTAATTCGTTTTTGCTGAGAGCTGTATGGCACCCCACTATGCACTACACGGGATGTTCTGCAAAATATAATACCACTTCAACAGGAAGCTGAAACATCAGTCAAAATCAGCAAGATGAACTTGCAGTGCAAATATACTACAAAGCAACTCTGCAAGATCATTCTACTTTGAATCTTTCATGCTAGAAAGTACCGCAGACCTTCACTGCTTGGCACCATAATATCTAGGCAGGTTTTCAGACATGCATGATTTACCACAGCGACGGAACAAGCAAATCAGTAATGAGGCGTTCAGTCATGTCAAGGGTCAATACACTGTATGGCTGTGTAAATTTATAGTGACCCAGGGGAGTAAGGGCAGGCACTGGCCCTCGGGGATAGAGGCTCCCCAAATTGGGATTAACTGGCTGAAACAGAACTGAAACACAGGTGGAGGGAGAAATAACACTGTTGGGGATCCAGGTCTAGAGGATTTCTTGCTGTATTGTGAGGAATACAGCCCTTTCTTTAAAAATCATAACTGCCAGCTACCCAGTTGAAGAGTTTTACTAAAAAGCAGTTTCCAAAAGAAGAGCGTGTTTAGGAATGACAGTCACCAAAAGTTGTCTATAGCCCTTGCATTTATTCTCTTGAGACACATATTTCAACAGAGGAAAGAAAAGGCTGCTTAGCCTATTTTTTACCCCATGAGTAATTACACTGTAATTAAATTTAGTTGATTGTTTTCCTTCACAGTAAGACAATCCCATTCACTACCCAAGTTTGAAGGGCATCCATAAGTACATGCATAAAGATTAGTCTCTATGTTAGAGAAATGCCCAGTATCCTAATCAAAACCAGGTCCTATCATACACACACCAGCACTTAAGATTATGAATAAAACAGCCTGTTTGAAAGAGCTTAAGCCCAGATCTACAGTGGTTACAAACATCCTGATATCTGAACTAGAATGGTATAGGATCTGTGATCCACAATATGACCATTTCTATAGCGGGCAAACAGATTTCAGGCATTGGTGAAGTTGTAATTAAAACAATAAGGAAAATGTATTAACATCTGGAAGACAGACAATCTGCGATAGCCAATATGACAAATTTGAGCCAGCCATGCTAAGAAAAACAGACGCACAAGAGCGCAAATACAAGGACATGCTGAAAAATAAGTGTTTTGGTTTATGGTGATAAAAAGGAGACCATCAGGACATCCTTTAAGGCAGATGTGCTGTTCAAAGAAAAACACTCCACAGGGGGAAGTAAAATGAATCACTCACAAGAAGTACTGTTGAATTCTTTTAATAACACTAGGAAAATATCATAGTATTAAAATCCTGCACAGGATCCTCAAACGGTTATTTTGGTTGGGATTTCTTTGTGTTTATAAACCAAACTTTTTTTCCCCAATTGTGTTTTCTTTTAAACCAACTAGTCCTTTACAATGGTATTTCCAGTTAAAACACAGCTAACCTATAAATACCTGAATACCACAACACACATTGTGTGCGTGGGTTTTGTTTAAATCTTAGCAGAAATAATGGTAAATCTATTCAACACAGGGAAGCAAACGTCGATTTGTTAAGCGGGGAATGTAACAGCCAGTAAAGAATACATTGCATACATAATACAGAAGGAAAAAAATTATCATCTGGAGTATGTGAAATTACACTGATTTTGCACCTTAAACCTATTAGAAGTTACTCTGTTGGCCAATACTAATCCACTGAACAAGCAGAATGTTGGTCAGAAGTCTAACGTTTCCTGTACCAGCACAGAGAGAATATAAGCAGTCCAATGCTGTTAAAAGAAAACATGAAATCCAGCTCATGTTTCTGGTTAGGGATCGATTTCTTCAGGAACTACTGTTAACATAACATCTTCGTTGCCCCTGCGTACAACCATGTTCAACGTACTGTCCTTTTTAATAATGTCACTGACATCACTGGCTGAACTTATCGACTGTCCATTGATGCTTATAATCACATCGTTGTCCTTCAGGCCACCACTGAAAATACAAAGCAGCAATGTATTATTATAATTGCCATTTTATTGTCTTTACAATATTGTTTAAAAAAAAAAAAATTGCTGGATTTTTCCTATTTCCCACCCAATGGCAGTTGCACAGAGACAGAGTGAGAATGGGAAAAGCAATCAGAATTTATGAAGCGATGAAGATTACAATACAATGCAGAAATGTCAGAAATTGGATGGAGGTACAAGCTTGATGAATCCCCGTATTTCACTGCCTTCAAAGGAATTCACTACTGCAAATAGTGCAGTAATTCCGCAATAAGGATCCTAGCTGCTGATTCAGTAGAAGAGATAGAGGCGTATTTTTCTTTTAAAATAATTGCAACAAGGCACTCGTTTTAGAGGGGAATTTTTCCAAGCTTTTATTCACATTTACAATGCAAAGCAATTTGAGTGGCACTTTGTGTTAACGCATGAGGAATTTTGGTCCCAGGTCCATGCTGTTCTCCATACATAGATTACTGACAGCCACTTCACCTTACCATCATGCTTTAAACCTGAGCAGAATAACACATGCCGTGATCTAGCCCAGTCACCAAAAATGCACGCGTGTCCTTCCTCTCATCCGCCTGCCCGTAGCCCCAGAATCCCTCCTCACCTCATCACCATACACAAACCGAAACCAAAACCCTCCTGACTGAAAGCAAGATGGGGCAGAACCCAAGCCAGCACGGCAAGGCTCCCCTGCCCGGCGCTGCGGGTCTCTCCCCGAGCCGACTGAGACTGCTGCCGGGACCAAGAAACGGAGTGGTGAGGGCTACCATCGACCACAACGTCTTGCCCAGTCTTGCACAACAATCTGGCTCCAAGTTATGGAAATATTAACCAAGTAACCAGATCAGACATGATTCAGCCCTTCAGCATAATCCTTCTTCACAAAACCACAGAGCCGTCATCGGCCTCTTCCGCCCGCAGAAAACGCCTTACATGAGTGTCTCCTGCAAGAAGGATGCCTTGGCCAACCTTTGCAACAAATCCGGTTGCCTACCGAAGGCACTGCTTAAAACACTTCCATGGGAGAAACCATTCCAGATTATCTTGGTCTCTCAGGCAGCCTCTCCTCTCAACTCACACCCAGGACAGGTCACTGCAGAACTGCTCTGATCCCCTACCAGCACGTCTACACAACGCGCATTGGAAAGGAAATCAGCAGAACAGGGAAACCCATTGGCAAGGGAGCTCAAATAGGGGAGACAGAGCAAATATGGGCTGCATTTTAATTGCCAGGCCAGCCTTCGGATGAAGCATTCTTATGTGAGTTTGCCTTCAAGTTACAAGGCTACATTGCCTCACATTTCTTCTACCTCTCTAATGCCCTTCTCCCAGTCTCTGTTATAATCCATACCCCTCTAATGATTTTTCTGCACCTTCAGATTGGACCTGCATGTCAAGGCCATAAAGTCCAGTCCTGCATTGCAGCACTCACATTATTCCTACGCTAACTGCAATTTAATTTCACATTACAGACATACACCACTATTCTGCATAAACAGTGCTGCCAACAAGAATTACCTACAAAATGCAGCAATAATTTAGAGAGCACGCTAGGCAGCTAACACTGTGTATCTTACAGTGGCATCCAGACTGCAACAAACAGACATCATCCAACCATCCTTGCAGTCTTCTGAAGAGCTAACATATGCTTGCTCCAAGCAGCTTTCTGCCTATGTGCCTTTGGTGCTACATATGCCTCTTTGTTGCCACAAAGATTTGCTCTTCTCTTAAATGATCTCTAGTTTCAGAAAATGAAAAAAAGTTTCCCATTTCCTACCCTGGATTACTGAGCGGTTTCATATCAAACAAACTCTGAAAGGAAAGTGTCTCCAGCAAGAGCCAGCCAGACCAGTGCCAGTGACCACAGACCAGGTGCCGTACTTCAGCCAGGCATCTCATGAAGCGTGGTACCAACCAGCAGCTGAGCTTCTGAGCAAATACTGAATAACACAAAGAAAAAGACCAGTTGTCCAAAACCAAAAGCTCCTCCCAATAACGTGATTCCTCCCAAAGCTCTCACATGGAAGAGCGTCTCCTGCCAAGAGAGGATTTCACCCCCAATGGAGACACGCCAGTAGAGCTGGTGGGTTTGCCCAATACTGAGGTGCTAGGGCTGAGACAGACACGTCTTCACAAGGTGGACACAAAGCTTCTCCCTTGCTCTCCTACAGGAGTGACCAGCAGGGCCGTGGGGAGCATGCACACGCAAACGTCTTTATTCAGCACTGGCATTGGTACAACAGACATCTTGGAAGCAATTGCTGAGAAAAATGGAAATTGAGATTTCACGCCCACTGAATCCTTGCCCTTTCAGCTGGGAACGCTGACAGGGCTTCGCTGCAATACCCTGATACGCTCGCAATATTGCCCATCGGGGACCGGACTAAAACCACAAGCCGATTTCCAGCAGACGACCTAATAGCTATCAGATGGTGTAATTTTGTTAATTTAGCATAATCAAGATAGTGAGTCAAGCAGGGAACATTCTCTATCATTACCCCCTTAAGTCAGTGGCAGTGGTTTTGAGAAAAAAGTACTTCAACTTACGCTTCAGCTGGTGTTTCTGGAATTACTTCAATAACATAGGCCCCAGAGACAACATCAGGAAAGTCTTTATGGCGATCCTTCAGCTCTCTAGCTTTGCTGGAAAACGAAACAGCAACAAAAATATTTTGACAAGATGGGAAAAAAAAAAAAATCACGCATTTTCACTTAGTTAAGTCACAACATTCACTAGCTGAGGTATTTTATACGTGTTGATGTGACACTCTTCACAATTCGTTTTAACCCTTACAAGTATTTCAAGAATTATTACACTTTTTGCATGCATACAGCTTTTTAATGCCTATTTCTGGTAAAGGCAATCATTGCACTATATACTGAGGATCAGGGTTAAAACATTTCAAAGCTCGGCCATTACTTTAGAACTAGCAGATCCTGAACACCTAAAAAAAACCCCTTCTGGTTTCAATGCTTTGTTATTATACCTGTGATCCTGCACATAGGAAAACTTCTGGTTATTTCTACAGGACATAGTATCACCTGCTCACGTGTCTTTGCAGGTTTGAGTATGAATAAGCAAGTCCACACAAAAGCTTCATTTTACATTAAGTGAATTGTTTAATGAAAATGATTTTATAGAAATGGAAATACGCACGTAGCTGCTGTAATTCTTGAAAACATATGGTCCTGTTTTCTCCTTGACCCACACGACAGCACAGGACAGAAGATAACAACAGTAATAGAGCCCCAGGACAAATTAACAATTGCTAGCTATTCTCTTCTGAAGCATTAAGGAAAAGAAAAAGCCAGGGAGTTGTTTAAAAACTAGCTCATACAAGAGTCTACAGGAGAGTTCAGCCATGTAGCAGATGCAGAGAAAAAGGTAGCAAGAATGGGCTGAGTTGTCACCAGCACCTTACAGGGGCACTTGCTGCTGGTTCAAACCTCCTGGTTCTTTCTGCAGATCATGAGCTTGATCCAAACGCATGCAGTGCCCACACTTTGGGAAGGTGAGGAACCACTGCTTTTACTTACCTAGGAGTCAGGGACATCATTCGTATGCCAATGTATTTCTTTTTGGTTATAGCTTTTCCTACAAAAAGGAAAACAGGTCTCGATCAATTGGTCTTACCAAAAGAGCCTCAAAGGCTGGTTTATTACTACTTTCATGTTTTTCTCCTTCAAAGTGGTGAAGTACAGTACCTTTAGCTTGTCTGTCATGGGATTCAGTTAGGAACTTTTTTATTTTATCCGATGGGATAGCAAACGAGATCCCCGCTGTAACTTTTAATGTGTTAATTCCAATGACTTCACCATCCTGGAGAGTAAGAAATTGTTATTAGCAACTGTGAAACGTTTCGAAGAGAAATGGATTTCTTCCAAGCAATCACAAAGACAAATTCACATAACAATAGTCTGTAGCTGGTTTTCAATTTTCTAAACGGTTTCTTTAAGTCTAGTTTTTTGAGTCTATTGATAAACAACTGTTCTACAGTTTTGGAAAACGGATGTGGATATTCATCTTGCCACGAGCAGAAGAGTAATCAGAACTGGGCAGCTCTCCTGCTTGCAGCAGACGAGCAGCATATTCTACAGCCAATTTTGGTTTGTTTATTTCAGCAGGCACCTCAGGAAGCACGGCGCCGACTGGTTCTGAGCAAATATTGCATAATAATATAAAGACAAAAACGGCAGTTCACCAAAATCAAAAAATTTTGCTGGTAATGTGACTCCAAGGGAAAGTTTCAGATACAGCATCTCTGCTGTCACCTGATGATACGAGCAATTCTGAAATCTCAGCAGCTTCTTTCCCTGATCTATCCCCGATTAAAAACTATCCAACTACAATTTTTTTAAATGGAGGTTACTGGTGCTGAAATTGTACTGCGAGTCGGGTGAAAAAAATAAATTGCCAAATCTCCCAAAGCAGAAACTCTGACTAGTTCTTTCTTCCAAATTGCGCCGTCCCTTATTGAGGACCACTGCCTCCCTCTGCTCGACCCCACGTGCCCCCATCTGAGAGCTCTCACACAGCAGTTGGGTTTTGCAAGCTGCTTCCGTTGTTCTCTCTTGGGCTTATCCACAGCTGCTGCAAGGTCAGCTCTGACTCTGTTCTACAATATCGGCAAATAAACCCTAATATCCTGACAAATATGTGGGGTTTTCAACCCCCTCAGTGCGATTCAAAATAAAGGGTTAGATATGTTTTTGAACCATTAAACTGAGTTTCAGTATGCCAAAAAAAAAAAAAAAAAAAAATTATTGCCGGCTGCATGGTATACAGCGAGGGCAAATGCCTCAACTTTATATTGTGCTTTTTACTTTTTACCAGGCATGGGCAAAAAAAAATTGGGCATTACACTTGCTCAAAACTATGCAAACCATAAACATCTTAAACTTTGAAATCCAAGCATATCTTGTGATTTGCCAACATAAACACAGACAAGTGATTAGTAAGAACTATGTGAATTTTGTGTAGTCAGCCAGATATCGAAAGCTCTGAATCACATTTCTGGTGTGGGGTTTTGTTTGTTTGTTGGTTTGGGTGGGGGCTTTTGTTTCGTTTTTAAAATGAAAAGTAAAAAGTAATATGCTTGACACTAAGCAAACTAAAAGAAACTCTTACCAGATTTACCAGGGGTCCTCCGGAGTTTCCATACTGAAAATAAACATATGGCAAGAACATGTTTTAATATCTACCTCTTAATTCATGGCAAGCACAACATGAAATAAATTTTTGAAATATTTCTGCAGTAATTTTTTCATTGTCTATTAAATATGTGCAATAGAACAGTTTTAACATCCAAACCCATTAACTACACTTAACATCACCCCTTTTAGCTGAGCTTTGCAAATGCTTAGTCCTTCTCTTGCCAGAGTAAGTTCAGAAAGCCAAGGTTTTTCTTTTGTTTTAACAGTGCCACACTAGCAACTTAGAAGATTTTAGCACAGCTCTGGGAGCTCTTAGTGAAGATTTCTTACAAGGCCAACAGTAGAAGTACAAAAACCTATTGTTTTGCCTTAATGCAGAAACAAACTTGAATCCTTAAACTAAGCTTGGCTTCTTTTTTAGAAAACATGATGGATTTAAAAAAGATATTTATTTGCCAGAGAATATTGTCTCCTCCCTTGTAATTTGTAAGAATTTTGAAGTGAAGGCAGATATTGTACTTGGTGTGGTTCCTTGGGGGATTTTTAAATAACAATCAAGTGCTGCCGCAACACAGATGTCCATATTTACATGGATAAGAGAAAAGCTAACTATGTTCACTGTTCTTAAGAATTTTCAGAGTAACTATTCATGAAATCTAAGAGCTGAAAGGAACAAGGCTCAGAGTGGGACATACGTTGATGATGGCATCGGTCTGAATATAGTCCATATCGGAGTTGCGGAGCCCCAGCTCCTTCCCTCCACGCTGAGTGGTACTAACAATCCCTGTAGTCACTGTGTTTTGAAGGGAAAATGGACTTCCAATTGCGACCACAAATTCTCCTGGCCTCAAGTCTGCAGACTGACCAAGCAGAAGAACTGGCAATTTACCCTACAAATACAAATAAAATAAAATAAAAAATCAAATGTTGTTAAGACACTTCTACATCCATAGAACAAATTCAACAGAAACATGAATACATTAAAAAAGAGAGGCTTTTATCCCTTAGGGATTTTGCTTGCTCTGTTTCCTTTCAGTATTTTATGTGGCTCTGTACAGAAACATCTCAATGAACTTCTCCTCTGAAGAGTGGGCTCTTTAGACTGTAGGAGTACTTTTTCCACAACAGGTATCCATTAAATCAAAAACAATTAAAAGACAAAAGGAATATTTATGCTCTGCTGTACAAAGCAAACATCTGATGATACCAGGAATGAGTTGTTTCCAACAGCTTCTTGAAATAATCAGCCAACAGCTGCTGAAATAAAAATAATATATTGTTTAAGAGTGAACACTGAAGACTCATGAAAGCAACAGCCAAGGTGTATCAAACATGCGTACATATAGTTAAAAGCCTTTTATATTCTCAAAAGACACCAGCTAATGTTTCATCTTCCTTTTTTTTCAATGGAGTATCCTTCTAAATAATTATATTGCCTCCTACATACACTGATGTCTTCTGAAGGTGTTAGGATTTAAAGACTTTATGGGATTTTTCTGTTATGACAATAGGGGATACCATTATATTTTCCTTTCAAGGTATTATCTCTAAACATACTAACTATCATGTTATTGAAGACATTCCCACTAAGACACAAAACATTCTTAAAATCCAGCATCAGTAGAGATCACTGCAATTTACAGCAATTGGAAAAAAAAA
>VYZV01027201.1:254590-273901 GCA_013401275.1 Pandion haliaetus | reverse complement strand
TGAAAAAAAAAAAAAAAAGGGAGGGAAGGTTGGATCCACACACCCTTGCCAATGCAATGAATCAAGGGAACCGAGTATGGTTTCTCCAAGACATGTTGTATCTGCACAGGCACTGAACTGGCTGGATAACAGATGATTCAACTGGACCAATAACCTCCCCGCTGCAGCAATCAGAAAACAGCCAGGAAGTTCTTAAGGCCTCCTACTCACCAAGTAATTAAGGGTGTTCTGAAACAGATCATATTTCAAATAAATACTTTGCCTTCATTTATCACCTGCCTGCAAAATACTCAGTGAGCTCCACTTCTTTGCTTCGCATTTTTAAAAATCAGTCTTTACCCTTCCAGTGATGTTACAAGTTTTTTAATCCTTTCATGTTTAACCTGTTGTCCAAATGATCCTGACCCTCTCCAGGTATTTAATCATGTCACTAGACTATTTCTATTAGCATCAGTGGACCTGGACTTGTATAAATTCAGGTTTTGCCTTAAGGATTTGGAGGATTAGGAGGTTACTGAACCCTAAATCAAAACAGAAGAAGTCTCAAGGGATATATATTTTGCTTGGCAAACTTAACTTTAACATAGCTTTCCTCCAAGCTTGCCCCACTTCAAAAATTCTTTCCTTTGTTCAACAAACCCGGCCCCAAAAGGAAAAAGGCATCAGTGTAAACTTTCAGAACAGGCCAGTGATTCTAGATGCAGCGGAATTCCCACCTAGAGAGTCACTTAAACCAATTTCCAAGGACTGAGTGACATAGTCATTTTATTAAAAATCAGGGTACCTTCAAGGTATTCTTGATCTGTGTACCTAAAATGGAGGTACAAATTGGCTTACTACTCCTTCTTGTAATTAATTCCTTCCAGAAAACCTGTAAAGGTGCCTTTTTCATCCCATACCTGTTCTGTTCCAAAGCACACAGATTTAAGCACCCATACCTGATGGGATCCAAAAGGTATATATTGTGTGCTCATGCAGCAAAGAAACAAGGTAATATCTAGTATGCCCTGATTATTTGTACATATCCCCAAGCTAGTGATAATTTTGCTTCAGAAGTTAATAAAAGCTGAATCATTATTAAATTCTGGCAAAAAGGGAAAATACTACATGTTTAAATTGGAAATCAAGAGCTAGCTCTTCAGGCGTCTTTTGTCATCAGCTGTTTGAAAGCCTGTATTGGTACAAATATAGGGACAAAAATCCAGTAACATAAACTAACCCAAATGCCCGTTACTTTGTATTTTTCACCTACAGTTTTATTTCAAATACCCTAAGAGATATGCAGTGTCTATAAAGTAGAAAGTAAAAAATGAAGGCATCAGTCATCACTATATGCTGCTGCAAATACAGAAGTTATGGTTTTAATATTTAACAAGCCTGGTCCTGTGTATCCTTTATCCAACTTTGTTACAATTCCACCAGCAAAATTTTACTCAGATGAACAGATTGTTTCAATAAAACTCATTGCCAAATCCCAGACAGGATAAGATGCTCAATGGAAACTTATCTTTCAGTCTCCAGACAGCAAGAAAATAATTAACCAACTGCCCGTTAAACAGAATCAGTTGGAAGAGCAACACAGTAAGGAGAAAAACGGTTCCCTTTCTAATTATCTTTCAGAGGAAAGTTTTCACAACCAGCAATGCCCCGCTATTAAATAATAGCTATCCGTGGTCCCTACCAGTGCCACAGCCATAGATAAACCCAACCAAGGCTGTGACTTAATTCTGGGAAGGATTGAATGGTGATACCCAGTTTCCCCACTACATTTGCAGCGCAGCAGACAAGCAGCAACATCCCAAGGCAACACTGCTGAGCAGTTCATCATCTCAGGCCACAGCCCCGACTCCAAGGGACCTCTCCAGTACAGCGGGGAAGAGGCAGCTATGATTAGCTGTGCCGGGAAGCACGCAGTATATGCAACACAAACAGCCCCATATGGGTATTGTTTGGATAGAGGGAGCACGCTGGCCCTTCCTACTCTCGCCAGATGCTGTTAAGCTTACGTAGCACGTGTTTTCAAGATGTTGTTGGTCAAGAAGTGCATCTCTTTCTGGCACTGTTTTTCCTTATTTAAAAAAAAAAAAAAAAAAAACAAAAACCACAAAACAACACAAAAAGTGGCTTTTGTTTGTATTCCAGTGCACTTAAAATGGCTATTTTATAGAGAAAGAGGACATTTATCAGCAAATGAAACACGGACAAGCAAAAGAAAATATAACTATTTTTTTTCCCCATTAATAGAAAAAAAAAGACTGGGCGCGTAGAAAGTTAAAGATTTATACATGCTCCTGAGTTATAAAAACAATCATGAAGCCAAAATCGCATTTGGCAGCAGAAAGAAAATACATGAACAATCTCTGACTAATACAATTACTTTTGATTGTGCTGAGTTTTCAAGCCTGTGCCTATACTAGCTAGGCTTCAGTTCAAAGTCTAACGCTGTATGGATTGGCTGCGGGTCATCCGTGTGATTCAACATGCCTTCTGGAAAGAGTTTGGCTAACCTTCCCTTTGCTAGGAACAAGGATCAATTGCAAAAATTGCCTTGTTCTGCACATATTATGAAACATAGCTTTGGAAAACGTGTTCTCTATTCCTTATGATTTTGCAGTGTGGTGCAGAGCACACTAACAGCACTGCATGTAAATACTTTCATTAGCGCCTCTGCAAGTAAATGCCATGAAGAATTGGTCATGATGAGTATATGCATTGTAGTGGCTTTAAATTTGAGGTGTTCTCTCTAAAAAAGCTGAAAAATAACACTGCCACATTCAGAACTAAACTTTCCATTACCAAAAAACCCCCGAGTATTTATTGAAATTTTAGAGGTGGTTGTGAAGTGAAATCAGTGTTAAGACCGATCAAAATCCCTGGGCACCAAGTGATCGAGTGGGAAGCATGTCCTTCTGCAGTCCACAAGAGGAGCGCTGGAAACGCAGGACAAGCACTTACAGTGGCCTGTGCCCTCATACCCTTCCACTGGCAAGCTCTTGCGTAGGATGTCAAGGCAGTCCTTGTAAACTAAGCTTAAGTGCTTGGGTCTAGGGCCCTTAACTTAATAAAATGGGCATTCTTCAATTTTTACTAACATCTGATGATCATCAGGACGATATAACTACTGTCACAACCCATGATTCTCTTTGGTTAACTATAGAGTTGCTACAACAGTTAATTAAAATCCCAGGCAAACGAGCATGCCTTGCAGCACAATGAACGGGGAGCCAGAAACACCCAGCACCTAAACCCAGCTTTCCCAGTGACTCACTGCATGACCTTAGGCAACACATAACATCTTTTCTCCGATTTTCATTTGATGAAGCCTCAGGGCTCCGCTGGGATCCATGTTTACTCAATAAAACAAATCTGCAAGCAGGCATTCTGCAAGTACACAGAAATAGGACTAAACATGCAAAACCATAAGTGGCACATGACTCACTGTTTACACCCAGCCAGAGAAGGAGCCATTAATTAGTGTTAATATTTTAAGCCTCTCTCATCCCAAAGAGCTTCAGACATTTTTATATATGGATTTGACTCAAACCCTAGATAAACATCACTCCCACGAAATGGAGAGCTGCACACCACCACAAGAAACAGCTTCATCCAACAATAAGATGCAGCTATCGTTGCACGAGAGATTAGGACAAGTATAGAAGAAAAGCATCATCAGCTGGGACCCAGATGGTCATCTGATGTACATTAGCAGCATAGCTCGAGTCAGGTAAAGTAAGTGGAGCCTTGACAAATCAACTCTGAAACTAAAGAGGCAGGCAGCACATAACCACCACTGGGAATGGCCAGTGCCATAGAGAAATAAAAACCAAGAGACAGACGGCCATAACCAGTAAGTGTTTCAGTTGGAACTTTTTCATCCATAAAACAAGTGAATCTGTCTCTATGTTGGCACAGAAAGCAAGTCCCTTCTCTGCACTGTAATCCCCTTTGTTTGTGGAAGGAAGATCACGAATGTGCAGGAAGCAATTTGCAGTCCAATAAACTAATGAAGAGGAGACAAATGTTCTGAGTTCAATTTGTGTTAAATAGCGACAGATTTCCTTCATACTTTTTATATTTAGGTGGTAGAAACAGATGCTTGTATAGTAGGCTAATTCAACTGTAAGTAACTCTGGCAAAACATGTAACTTCCCTAGGAACTGCATTTCTGCTCTCATTAATGAAACTATTTAACTTTCAGAATACGTTACAGCAAAATAAAAACACAGGCCATGAGCATACAAAAATGCAGAGTATCATCTACAATCTAGAAACTGCTTGACAAAATGCCAAAGCAAATTAAAAACGCAAGCTGAGTGCATTACAAGCCTCTGAAAGTATTTCATCTATAGTTAGAAAAACAAAACTGACTCTCCTTATCTAAATATGGAGCATGGGAAGCTTGCAGAAAAAAAAGAAGAAAGAACAAAGCATTGTTTTGCTATGTCACCGGGATTTCAATTATCTGGCGAGATATTGCTGTTCTTCCTTAAAATAAAATAAAATACCCTGGTGCTGGCAGACCGACCCTGAAGGTGTGTGAGCATTTTGCTGCATGGGGAGCTGGACCAGTGCATCGTCCCCACAGCAAGGGCTACTAGGAGATGAGGATGGCAGGAAACGACTGCTGCCTAAACTGATGAGTAAACAGAAGTTAACATCCAAGCTTTTTACAAGCTGTTTCATTTCTATGGGTCCTGAAGACTTCTGGAACCAATATGTGGGCTTCCTCAGGCTCTCAAGAGGAAGCAACGCAATATCCAGTGACAGATTTCAAAGTAACATAGCGTTTTAGAAAAGCCACTTACATCTGGAATTCAAGTAGTTTGGTTTTTCAAAATGCAGGCTATTAAAATATTGATACATAAACAGGAAAGTTTGCTTTCCTGCTTCCTCCAGTTTGTACACACAGGGGAAAAGCAGCAAATCCCCTCTGACCACAAAGATACAGACGCTGCATTGCCTCATGAAACCACCGAAGGAATGAGGGCAGAAGGTCTTGTTGATTTAGAAGTGTCAAACTAAGTGGTGATTACTAAGATGCAGGAAAATCCTGAAGCAAAAGGGTGAAATACCACCGCAAATTAGAGATTGGTCACAAACCCACTACTGCTGTACCATGTAGATGCCAAATCCTACCTAGGATACAGAAGGCAGTAACTGGTCACACTGAGGAACAAAAATCTTCAGACCCTGGCATGCCTTCCATGGCATAGGTGCTATTTCAGAGTCAGTGAGAAGTGTCTCATGGCTGGTTTTTAAGCATGTAGGAAGAAGATACACCTCAAAATAAAGCCATTCAGCATGCTTCCCTCTTCTGTACTCACTGTCAAATCATGGGCACCTGCCACAGAGATCACTTCTGTGGTCAGAGTCCAATTTCCAGGGGTGAAAGGGGTCTCCAGGAAAAGCCACCTCCATCTTCCACTATTTTTGACTTCCAGCTTCAACTTGGGTGAGGGCACAGGGCTCTCTTATAATTCTGCCCTCCATTAACCTGGACATTGTCCTTTAAACCACCCTGAAATTTTCTTTCCTCCTCCTGGTGTTTAGAGTTTTCAGCAGCTGTATCATACATTCTCATTTAACAAGGTTATTTGTCTTGAGATGAATTTTATAAGCAAGCTCTGCCAGCTCAAAAGCATCTGCTAGCTTTGGAGCGTTATGCAATACTTTTGATGGATTTCAGGCTCACTACAGTAATCATGCGTGCCACACAGGGTGGATTATTTCACCAGCCTCTGCCTATGCTGCCAAAATCCAAATTTTTCTAGGGAAGTTTTATAAATTTCGCATGTTCATATCCAAATTGTCTGCAACTGCGCTGCTTCTTTCTAGTATTGCCGTCTCCTCAAAGCTGTTTCCATTTGGAACGATAGTTATATTGCATTCACGTTTACCACACTTGACTCCAATCTTACTTCCTACTTTCAACACTTCAGCAAACTGTTGTGTCTCAGTACGGACACAAGAAATACAGTTTCTCTCCTTTATAGACTGCAAAAATAAGCGTATTTTAGGATTAGAACAACAACTCCAAGATTTCTGTTCCTCATTGACTGCAATGTGTTTTTCCATGGAGAAGAATTTAATCAGGGAAACAGTTCATCCTTACTGGTGCCCAGATTTTACCATGCTCTTTCATTTCCTATTGCACTCAGCAAAGCCAAATTAGTTCTAGTAATGTCTTTGGCCAGATGTTCACACCTTAAAGAAAAACAGCATGCAAGCTGCTGCAAAATCTTAACAGTTTTAGGAATACCAGCTGACAGCCTAAACTCATACTTCAAGACCAGCTCTGTTCCTAACCACAGAGGCATTCTTCACCCTTCAGATCCTGCCTTAACATGCCACATAAAAACACAAGAAAAAAATTTACTGCATCTTTGATTACCTTCAAATAATTTATTCAAAAGGAAGAACTTCACCTCTTACTTCAGAAAAATTCTTAGGGATGGTTTTCATGCTATATCCAGATTTTTAAAGAGTTATTTGTACCATCACATTGACTTCTTTAGTCATCAAATACATTTCAACTTCAACAAATTACTACCTCTGTGATTTTAAAAAGCCTTTTATGAATCTGGATGACTGCAAGGCATTTCAGTACAAAAAGGAAAACTCAAACACTGAACTTGAATGTATAAATAAAAATGTCACACGAAAGTTCAGTCTGAAAATCCACTTCTCAGCTGACCACGTTTCCATTTTAATTTTTTGTGAACACGTAAAATTTTGAGTTTCTAAGTCTCCAAGTGCAATGCATCATCTGTCCTGCAAACAGAGGTGCCTCAGGACTCACCTTGGATTGGCATTTCCCAGTGCCATGTCACTAGAGCTAGCTGAAAACTGGTCTCCCAACCCAGAAAAAAAACAAGCGATGTGAGTTTTCCCCAAGTCTTCTCAAAATTATCCTGAGATGCAACAGGCAGGGGCCAGGGGGGAACAACATACAAGGTACTGGGTTGTGTAACTGGTAGGACACTTACCAAGGGTAGGTCAGACCCAAGTTTATATCTATATTCTACCTAATTTAGAGCAGAGACAGGAAATTTGATCTCCTGTTACCCAGATGGATGTGCTAAGCTGACATTATGCGAGGAAGACAGCAGGGGACCTGCTCACCTCCTTCTGCAGGAACTCAGCCTCCAGGCACTGAGACACTTCCCAAAGTTGCATTAAAACTAAGACTTTTTCTCATAGACAACTAAGTATTAACAGCTGAATCTCTCCCCTCTCCACCCCCAAAAAGAAAAATGTAGCCGGTTTGGCTCTAGACGGCTCTAAGACAGAAAAAGTTTCCTGCCTTAAAGAATTTGC
This sequence comes from Pandion haliaetus, assembly GCA_013401275.1. NCBI lineage: Eukaryota > Metazoa > Chordata > Aves > Accipitriformes > Pandionidae > Pandion > Pandion haliaetus. Next base: position 266,584 of record VYZV01027201.1, on the reverse strand, counting down.
AAATATATATAAATTAATTAGGTTGCAATGCTGATGTGCTGTTAGCAAAACAGGGTCACAACCACGTTTAAAAATTAAACTGCTGAGAGAAGATGACTATCACTTAATTACATGGCAGTAATTTTTCAAAAAGAAGAGTATCTGCCATCTTGCAAGTCATAACTAGATCGCCAATTCCAGTCCTGTTTAGCAGTGGTTTCCACTACAAGCAACTCATCTGGCTGCATTCTCTTTTTTCCAAGCTGCTTCCAGTCTTCCATTCTCCCTTCCTGCAAGCAGCTTACCAGGGAAATTTTGGAGCCATTTCTTTAGGGTATGAAATAACATAAAACTCTACATCTGCTCTCTTCTTAAGTCCTCAAAACGATCTGTCACATCGGTTCAATGTCTCCTCTCTTTGACTCACCAGCTCCTCTCTTCTCTGAAGCTCACCCTCCTATTGCTTGAAGTCCCTTCCTTCTCACCATCATTTTCTGGTCTTTCTCTACCATGTTGTGTAGAATTCCAATTTTAAATCACTCTTCCAGCTGCCCTTCACTCCCTGCCACATCCTACTGAGCCTAATGCTGCCAGTTCTCATCCTGGGGATCTTTCCCTTTGCTTTGTTACTGCAGATCTGCTTTTGCTTATTTTAATGTAACAATGAGAAAAGAAGCAATTGGTAAATGTGTAAATAGGTTACCTCAGGAAAATAGAGGTAAAAACAACATAGCAAAAAACATTCTTGGTATTGTTAAGGTTTTCTGCCATGTTGCTGTTAAGAAGCTCTTAAATAAGAAAAAAGAGAGAGAGCTTTTAAATGACAAAGGTGGCAAGGGAGCAGCAGGAGCACTTCATATCTTGGGTCATCCAAGAGTTCTGCATTAGATGTCTGGTTTAGTCATGAACTCTGGCACAAACACTTTTGACCTCTCTAGGGAATACATCTGAACTAAAACAATACTGCAAGATCTACACATTTTTGAGTCATGTGTTTCAAATGAGACATTCTTGCCTGTTAAATTTGGAGGTGATTAACTAACAGTCCAAACAAGGGAAACCAATATGAGCAGTACCCCAAGCAATCACATGCATCTAATTGCATCTACATTACACAGTATTTCGACACAATATTCCACTTGCGCTACATTGTTGACGTGTGCAGAAGCGCATGACAGCTTTTCTGCTGTTGCAGGAGGCAGAGTAATGCTGACAGCCATATGTTTGATATGGAGGAAAACTATGGACAGGAAGTTGCATTCCCATTTGTTCAGAAGACCACTTGCCATGGAAGAGCATCTTTCCAAGCTGGCTTTAATCTGCAAGTTAAAAGATGCTTCCTAAGATATTTTCCACTTTAGTACCTACATCAGTGTGGTACTTCAGAGGGACAAACACGTCCTCTAAAAGCGATTTGTGACTTCAGGATAGGCACACAAGAAAGACCAATACATCCCTCTACCAACCACAAGGGAACATCCACGTTTCTTCTCAGAGGGAGACTTATATTAGCCGATGTGTTTGTAATCCAGCCAGCAAACCACGTTGTTGGTTTTTATTTTGAGGATGCATACCGAAGTGCTACATACCTGCTTGCACTACACTGAGAGGTGATAAAATTAGCCAGTACCAACCACAAACTTGGCTTTTAAACACGTGTATCCACCTAGCTCAAATATTCTCTGTATACTCAGACCACTAAACTAGCTTTTCCTTCAAACATGAAAATTAGCAATAGCTTTTGGAAAGGAGGATACTAAATTAAGAGGATTGAAATGTGTCTGTCTTTAACGACTCACCTGAGAATCTATTTTAATTAGTGCAATATCAGCTTTTTCATCAACATCTTTAATTTTAGCTTCATACGTTTCACCATTCTTCAGCTCCACCTTCACGCGGTTTTTGTTGGTGACGACATGGGCGTTTGTCACTATCAGTCCGTCTTCTGAGACAATGAACCCTGAACCACTGGCAACAGGAATCTCCCTCTTCGAATAAGGAAGTCTAAAAGACATGGGAAAGAAACATTTATTGCTGCAAAAAGTTGAAAGGTCACAAATCACTCCAAATAGCATGCAGCCAAAAACAGTTTGGTGGGTTTTAATGTTTCAGGATATCTGCTGTTACTTACTATCATGCATTAGTTTTTTGGGGGATTTTTTTGCCAGAACTCTTAAATTATCTCTTAATTCTTAAGCATGACAAATATTTATCATCTCAAAAGCCTCTTTGCTATTACATAGCATCAACGTTTCTTGCACACTGGCAGCTGTTTCCAAGAATACAAAAATCAAAACTAGGCATCTTGTTTACTTGCGAAATAATTCAATGTGAACCACAGCAGGAGCTATCTTCTCCACCACATCTGCAATAAAGTTGTATTTGTGCCGCAGGCTATTAGGATGTTCTTGGCCTGAAACAGAAACAGAAGACGTGTCATGAGTTCTTCAAGTGACAGGAGAAGGGTCATTGCAATACACCGGAGTTAAAGAAAGCTCCAAGTGGATGTCTTTCCCCTCCTTAAAAGGCATCTGCAGCCTAACCCTTGCCCCCAGGTTTCCCTCCTGCCTCTCTGCACAGAAGAGGCAGCACACTTTACCATTAGGACAAACGTTCTTGTTTCAAGAGCACCTAGCAGGGCCACGGGGCAGCAGAGGTGCTGCTCCAAGGGCGGCTGCAGCCGCAGACCCGGTTCAGCACTCCCCGCCGCCGGCAGAGGCACCTGCGGAGCGCGGGGCTTAGTCCATGTCCACGCTGCCTCGCTCCTCCCTGCGTGAAAGGCATCTTGTACTCGGATGCCTCCGTTGCCGCTCTCACCGCTTTTCTGGATGGCCTAATGTAGCTTGTATGGTCCTCTCAGATTAAACAAGCGGGGTCTGTTCCTCTGCCAAAATAGGCCTGCTTAGGATTTTTGAAGTCTTACACCGCTGCGTTTGTAAAACGCCGAGGACAAGGTCCTAACCCCAGAGTTAGGCTACAGCAGCCGCTGTGAAAGTTTAACTCGGGTACGAGGTTTGCGCAGCCTCTCCCACCGGGCTGCCCACGCAGCTTGAACCACCAGCCTCTGCCTGGCACCCAACCGTGGATGCACACTACGTAGGCTCTACACAACCCTACTCGAGGCATCCCTTCCCTGATACCACCTGGGGCCCATCAACTGCATACAGGAGCGGATCTCATCCGAACCACCCTCAAGGCTATAAAATAGATACACACTCGAAAACAACGGGACCACAAAGCTCTGCATTCCTGGGCAGTGCTGTAACACAAAAGCTCACGGTCACTGAGTATTCAAGAGAGGTCAGTGGGATTTTCAAAAGCAACTGGATACCAAACTCCTATTGTGGCCATCAGAAAACCTGTCTGCACCATCAGATCTCTAAAATTTCTGGAAAAGGTTCACAATTCTGACACAACTCCCCCTTCTCAAGTAGTTCTGGGGAAATTTTTTTTTTTTTTTTTCAAATTGGGAGCAACTAAACAATTGGAACACCCCAAAGAGTTATTTCCTATTTCCCTAGAGGCAAGAAACACCCTTTGTTTTCATTAGTCTTCCCATTTTATCCGATGCTTCCATCTCATGTTCTAAAAGCAAAAGCCAAATGTGCAATTGACTTTCAGATGAGTACTAATGTGCTGTGCTGCTCCCATCCATCGTTGCCATTTGGCTTCTAATCCATCCAGAGATTACAGCAGTAAGCAGCTTGTGGATGCTGTAAGTGCATGTGATGGTGTAACAGGACGATTTATTTGCAGAATTGTAGAAGGAGACACAGGACTATCCTATAAAATCATACCCACACCAATACTTGAATGACCTTTGCTATCTGAAAACCAGACTGGAAAACTATGCAAGTTTTTAAGTACATACTGGAGGCAAACAGAGATTCAGAGGAATGATTTGGGAACAAAACATTGCTGCTTTTAAGAATAATCAGATACCGGTTTGATTCATGGGTGAACAACAGGTTTCAGGTGACTTACCAATGCCAGCTAGCATACACCGCCCTCATGAGAGGGATGGATGCTCAACCCAAGCACTATCTGATCACTCAAGAACATGTTTTATTCCCATTTATACCCTGTGAAGCATCTCAAGGGCTTTTAAATGCAGTCATGAACAGCAGCTACAGCAGTAACCATGTAATCCGCTATACAGTTTCAGATCACAGTTCGGAGATGTTAATCTGCTTTACAGAGCAGGAACGTTGATCAGGAAACTTGTGTCCTCACCTGCTCTTCTCCTGAAAAGCATTCTGTGCTTTCTCTGATTGATGCATAAACTGGTGACCTTGGACTTTTATGCCAGAAAGGCATGAGGCCTTGCTGATTGACAAACATCGATTTACCAAAGGATTTACATTGTCTTTATTAGAAATATTTGGTATCAAATGAACGATATCATCGCTATAAAGCTGACAGCTATAACGGGAGTGTTTTGGAAAACTGGTAGGAGAATGAGAACTGCAGCTTAGAAGTATTCACTCACTCGCATTAAATAGGAGCTTTGACAGATTATCAGTTTGGAGTAACGCGACGTTGGGATAAAACGCCACAGGGCACTACTGCATCCATCAATATACTTTTTGATTACTCCTTATAAAATTATTTCATCTCAGTTACAATGCTGTAGACATTCAAAGGTCACATCCTGCCCTTGAAAAAGCAAGCTCCCACAGATGAGGGAACTGCACAGGGAACACACAGCTTTTTTTTTATGCCTTCAATCTTTTTTGCATTTAGCCATTCAAGAAAAGAAAGGATGCCTAAGCTGTACATGTTGAGACTACTAATACTTCATCTCAGAGAGCTGCCTTCACTTTGAGTGGGAGCCTACAAACGCCAATATTGCAGAAGTGACAGTATTTTCTGTATAATCCACCTCCTTGTGCAGTCCCAAACTAAGTTGCACAGTTAAAAGGTCAAAATTTCATACTCTGAAAAAGTTAGATAATAAATACTGATTCATGGCATACTGACCTAAAAAGCTTACAACAGCTTGCCACGCCTGCCTATTGCTTATGTATTAGGAATTCTTGCATTGTGTAACACAGTTTTGCAACAGCTCTTGAACAACTGCCCGTTTAAATGGAAAACATACCTTTTTAAAGCAAATAAAAGTCAAAGTACTATTCAGATGAATTCATTGATGAATGCTAACAAAAAAAAAAATCCTACCAACTGGTCTTTACCATCATGTGATGGCACAAAATCTGAAGACTATAGAAGTATTAATATGTTGAAAATTTCTTCTATCAAAAAGTGAGACCAAAATGGACACTTGTGCATGCATAGCATTTGCCCATTACATACATACTTAATGCTCACATAGCTAATTGCTCTTTGGGATTACTGAGCAATGCACATGGGAGCCAAGAGGTGCACTTATCTTTCCTATAAGCAACCACCACCATGTAAAATTTTATCTTAGATTTGAATCACCAGTAGACACAGGCTACTACGTAGAAGCCTAAACTGCCATAAAACCGCCAATAATACAAACCTAATATGAACAGATGCTCATTCCTCAACCACCATATGGTAGTTTCCAGCCATCACCAGCCACTGTAGAAGACAACGGTGAAATTCAGAACTTCTCAGGACATACTTTCCTCTTCTCTCTAACACACGTATTTTCCAACTGTACTGACAGTTCAGGGTCTTAGTAGAAAATACAGTTTTAAGAATGGAATGGGTATCATGCAACATCCTCCAAGTTTCCAGGTTTAAAAAGCTGGAGACTGCAGTGGTTTTACGGATTGTGCTTGACTATTAAGGAACAAAAAAGCAATAGCTTTAAGTTTTGATTGATGATATGTTTTTGACTATTTAACCCCCACTGCCTATGTATTCTCATACACACATCTAACCACAACGTTCATCCTAACAGGTACCCCACAAGCGGGTGGCCAGCTCTTTACTTCTGTGCTTAAACTGGTCCCAAAAACGTAGTTTTCTCAGCTCAAGAGTGCTTCTTTGGTATAACCAGTGTTGAATTCATGAGAATAAAGTTTCCCCAATTTTCTGGCCTTTTTCTTTTTTCTTTAAACCACACCCTTCTGGACTTTTTTGTTCTTAGTAGAGTCTTTTCATTATTTTTTTGTATTTGGTGTTGGGAGATTTTTGTGGGTTTTTTTTGTTGGTTTTTTTTATATCATTGAGAGGTGGGCTTGAATAAAGCTCTAGTATCTAAATACCATCAGGCTTCAATGTTCAGATCTTTGCAGACTGTTCCTCTTTCTATTTATATGCTGTGATTATTGTGTTTTGTAATGTTTTTATTGAACTATTGCACAATGCCCTAAATGCCCATGAGCATGGTTAAGAAAACTTTATTAATGACATTATAAAGATGATTGTTGTGAATTCACTTGATGATCAAAAACTGACTTAAAAACATAAATAGGTTACAGCATGAAAAATTCCCAAGGCAACTAATTCTTCAGGGACTTCAAAGGTGTGCTGGCTGTCAGCCCTTGAATGAAAAGAAAAATCTCTGCCAACTGACATTAAGAGGGCTAATATCAGTAAACAAACTGCTAGGAGGCAAGACAGAATACCAAGCCATGGAAAAAAACACACTTGGCTGTAAACAACTGAAATAATTTGGTTTCATAAAGATGAGCCAAAAAGCATATTAAGATCTAGGTGCTGATTAGGTCATTACTCAAAGTGGCATTGATGCTTCAATGCTTACAACTCATACATGCTGCTTTTGGTAATATTATGAAGCTAAATTGACAAGATGCTTTGGAGATAAAAATCTCATAAAAGTAACCTCTCCTCTTCAGTTGTGAGAACTGTATCTGCTGTTCTGGAAGGTCTTCTCTCAGCGTAGGTCCACCTCTCACCAGAACAGATCTTCACACAAAGCTTCAGGTATATCCTGGTCAGAAATGGATCTTTTTCCCACCCAGTTTTCATGTTTTCCCCCCTTCAAACAAGGGGGTTCTGCTCCCATCCATCAGGACCAGCTCAGCTAGCCTGGGCTTAAGGCATCTCAACGCTCCTGTGTCTCCTTTCCAGAGTCGAAAGTTAGAACCAACACAGTTATCATCTCATTCAATGGGACTTTTTATCTTAGATACAGGGAGGGGTAAAAAAGGCACACCCCAGCAAACACCAGTGAGTCTCTCCCTCCCACCCTCACTTGGTGTGACCACCCCAGATATCCTCATGTCCTAAGTCAAAAAGCTCAGATTCGGTCTGGAATCAAGGCTTCGATTTCTTTAGAAACAGCAAGAAACTTCCACTCCCATTAAGATCAGAAAAACAAAACAACTTCCCATGAAACAGTGATCATTCAAGACAGCTGCAACTATCAGTATTTGTAATTTTATACCTGTTAAAGAGGATGCTCATATGCAAATTGCAGGGAGGGTGGAGCACCACCTCCAGGTTCATCATTAAAGATGCTTCATACTGGAGAAGTGCAATGCCCCTGCCTTTCCAGAGGAACGAAATTAAAATATCCTTTGGGTTCGCTTCACGCTTGTACCTGAGCAGCAGCAGCACACTCAGCCGGGAGGGCTGTTTCACCCCTGCCCTATTCATCAGACCCCAGTGTTACCATCTCAACTGGTGGGGTCCCGTGGTCTGCTAACATCAGGCTGCTGCCGGCAGAAGAAAATGGGGCTTGGATCCAGGGATCTATGGTTAATCTATCTTTTCCCATTAACTCCACAATGATCACAAGTGTGTCTATGAAATCCTTGCCCAGTAACACAAAGTACAAGCAGAGCCAACACAACCTGCTGAAGTTTATGGGCTGACTTAATGTTAACTGAATTAAGCTACCCAAGCTGCTGAAAACAGATGATTACTTCCTCCTGTACTCGCTGCTTGCTTAACGTTCTATTCAGATACACAATCCCAGGTGCATACTCAGACTAGAGTCTGAAAGAACGGCTTGGGTTTGGGTTTCTCTGCAGAATGAAACCAGAAGGGCTTAAGCACTCACGAAACCTCTGGGCTGGCAGAACTGGTGACTACTAACCCAAACCACAAGACTGTAAAGTTTTACTTGGAAAACTTCCACCCTCCCAAATAAAACTCCAACCGCTGGTGTTTGTACAAACTCTTGCTCGTGTCATATAGGAAAACGTTAAAACCTCTGACACTACTATGGAAACAAAAAGTGCAGCAAATGTGCTTAGCTCACACTGAAAATGGTGTATCGGCAAGCTCCACTGGAGGGACACAAGGAAAAAGTGATGTATGGGGATCTGCTGCCATGCTTTTTTTTTAAATTACATAAAACTGCAAGCCTAAATATTCCACTTCCTATTCAAGGATAAATTGTGTAATACACCAAAAAAGGATATTACGCAATGAAAACACTTAAGAAAATAAGAAACATTCTACGTATCGTAGACAATTTGCTTAAGAACAACTTTTAGATCAATGGAGGGAATTTTGAGGTCTAAACCACAGCACCTTGCTCATAAAGCTACTATTGCATCAGTTATTTTTTCCCTGTATAATCCAAGGAGAGACTCAACACACTTCACAGATTTCTGAGAAGAAAATCTCTATTACTGTGACATCCCTAAAAGCAAAAATATTTTCATAGCGCTAAATAATGGCAAGATTTCAAGCATTTTATTCTACCAAATAGTAAATTGCACAAATCTGGTATTCACTTAAAATATTTCCTGCAGCAAGAACCACTGCAAGATAAAAGTGAGGATTTAAAGTAAAATTGCTTTTTGGCATGAATGCAAACTTGCAAAGGGAAAATAAAGTCCATTTCCATCACCATAATATTTAGATGACCAACTCTTTCTTGACAACCTTTAACAAGGACTGTGACATGCACCAGAGATCTTGCAAGTAGCAGGCTTTGAAATTTGTATTTTCCCTGCTAATCCAAAACCTGAAGCCATTAATTTTAATCACTGATTTTAAACAAACAAACAAACAAACAAAGGCTGCCAAGCTAAACAAAACAGGGAATATATACAAAGTTTGTAGAACAAAACAGCTCTCAAACTAATGATAACATAAAACAATTTTCAGACCAGTGTGTGGTCGCTCATATAACATAGCACGTTTGACTACAGAAATGAAGGTGAATAAATTGCATGTTTTAGTTGCTATCCTCAAGAACAAGAGCTGACTTTACTGATTTTCAGGGAAAAGGGCGTGAAAGAGTAAACAAACCCCACCAAGCAGCAGGATGGTCCTGCCAGTGGTGCAGAGGCTGCTGTGATGCACTGGATAGCTTGGTCTCTGTGCGCATCCTATTCCTGACTACTGGCCACAAGTTAACACCCTGCTCAGAGTTTAAGAGGGTAAAGTATTGAAAATGTGAAATGTATGAATAAAAGCAGATATAGGTAACGCATGAATGACCAGGCTACATGAACAGCATGACACATACAGAGCTCTTCTGCACTTATAAAACAAGACAACAAAAAAAAAAAGTATTTGAAGATAATTAAATTGTAAAGCACGGTCTTCAGGGAACTTTAGTCCAACCTCTTCGGTCCAGCTTCTGTCTTAGTGTGAAACAGACCCCTTTGGCATCCAGTGCTAATGTAATTCAAGATTTTCTCATCACTGAAAACGGTCAATGTGCTTGGGCAATGTGCCTGCAGCTTTCTTGTAGCAAGTTCCTATATAACTTCAGACATAAAACTTAACATTTTAGTGGAACAGCAACTGTTCCTACCACTCGTCTACAAGGCAGAACAAGGAGTAAATAAATCAGATACAGAGCCTCTTCTATTGCAACTACTGAATTGCTAGATAGATGTCAAAGGGTTGTAACATTGCGCAAGAGGAGGAGGACCCAGGAAGGATGCGTGCGTCTTGGTCTAAGCTGTGCTACTCAGTCTCTATGCAACTTGTGAAAAGAAACTGGAGTCCTCAGTGTCCTAGATTTACCTTTAAAATGGGCATAACCCCTGTTTCATCTCGTGGGACTAGTCTTGGGCTTTAGCAACCCTTGAAGAACGTCACGGGGAGAAAATATGTACATAAAGATGCTCAGAAATGCCAGAAATTCTTCTATAAACCAAGCGCACTGGCTGCCCCTGAAAAAAAGTCTCACAGTTATAGTAGCAGTGAGCAAAAGCAATAGACTTCCAAGCTGACGATGAGGCTAAAAAGCAATCCAGCGTAAGCAGGGAGGGCAGGAATCCAGAGCGGAGCGACAGCTCCATCTAACACAACAGGAAACTGCGATTCCTTCTGTAAACACCAGCGGTGAGGTGGGAGGAAACCCAACTTCTACATAAACAGCCAGGCTGGAGCCCCGGGCCTGAGGAACGCAGCCCTGCGAGGAGGAACACGCTGTTCCCGGAGCAGCATTGCCATATTAATACAATGCCGAGCCCAGGCTCATTGGAGGAGATGACAAATTAATGGCAAGTCAGCAGCCCTCTGACAAAGATGCACGGCTCGGGGTGGTCGTGCCAGCAGCTCTCCCCACGCTTGGCACACCGGTCTGTCCGGGGGATGAGGAGGGAAGGCAGGGTGCAGGCAGATAGATGCTCAGACACACACGAAAAAAAAAACCAAACCCAACCAAAAAAACCAAACCCACAAACCCACCCCCCCCCAGGTGAAGAGCAATTCAGGATAAGGGTGAAGAGTGCTGAGCTCGAAAACATCATTAACGGTAGTCCTGTCCAAACTGGAAATATCAAGAAATATAAGTCAGGTAGTTATGGAAAAGACTCTGCCTGATTTCCTGCAGACAGATGAAAAGAATATTTCAGTCAACAGGTTAAAGCAGACACGGTATTCTCTTCCCTGCAGAAGGCTGAAAATAAAACAGATGAGTCAGGAATAATTTCTCCTCTCCTTTTTCCAGCCCTGCTCAGTTTACGTCCCCTCCAACTCAGGTCACCACCCTGCTCTACCTCCCAGCTCCACTCATCACAGGCAGAGAACCAGCAAAACAACCTCAAAATGCCCATTAAGTAACAAGGACATGGTAATTCCTATATCCTATGTGTAACCAACAGCTGTCCGGTCTTGAAAATTCCTCTTAACATTATAAAGCCATTAAGGTCTCACATTAAGTATGTGAGAAACTTCTGCACTGCATCTTTAGAAGAAATCCCTGCCTAAGAGAGACTTAGTTTCAACTTCCAGGAACCCTGGTATGAAGACACCAGGGAATAAAAACAAGTTCTTGTTTTCATGCTTTTTAAACATTTTTTTCTCTAACGAGAAACCTAAAAAAAGCCTCTTAAGATGCAAGCCTAAAAAAAGCCTCCTAAGATGCCACTTCTCTGCAGCTGGAGAAGGCACTGATTTCACCACTTGGCTGTGGCAGGACTCTTCTCAGTGACACAGAGATGATACACAGAAAGACCAAATCTACAGAAAAACCTCAAAACTAATAAAACACAAACCTCCCTCCTACTCTGGAGCTTTGTAACTGTACCATACATAAATCCAGCATAACTGTACCACAAAAGCCACAATACCTACATATTGAAGAAATCCCTCAGCCTCTGGCAGTATTTTCTACAGCTGTCTTAAGAATCACTCTAAGACTGTCCAGTTTTGTTTTAATGTAGACAGAGATCACTGAGTGTGTGGGAAATGAACCTGGAGTAATGCAGACGGTACTTCTGTCATCCTATTTTGAGAACTACAGAAAGGAGGTAGCACTGCCACTGGTGAGACAGCCACCGTCACACAGCTCCCTGCCCCACTGTGTGTATAGTTTCTCCCTAAAGGTTAAAAGAAGAGCAGGTTTCCATTTCACTCTCTCAACTATGCACATTTATACGATATTTAGAGTTCTAACTATTATATTCACAGCTCCCCTAACAACATTAGCTATTTACATAGTGGCTTTTTTACCCGCACATCTATTCCGCTTTATTTTATGGATCATCTGAATATTTTTCATATTTTATTTGTAAGTGGTCTCTGCTTGCCCACTTCTACTGTCTGAATACAAAAGAAAACAAGGCTCAGCCATTTATTTACCTTTATAAATGGAGGTCTACATACAGATCTCTGATACAGAATGGACAGACGTATCAAACAGTG
>VYZV01027201.1:228547-246004 GCA_013401275.1 Pandion haliaetus | reverse complement strand
CACAAATGTGCAAAACTTACTTAACTGCTTGGTTTAGTACAGGAGGGTGGGAAACCACGTAGACTCCAACGCTGCCAATAAAAGCTCCAGTACCAACCCCTTACATTGCTGTTTTCCAGTAACTTCTATGCTGTGCAAGAAAAGAGATTTCAGGAGAATTACTTGACTTCAGAAGTGACCAAAAGAGTAAAGTAGTAATCTGAAACAATTCACAGCAAAACTTCCTTGGTAAGAAAATCATTACAGTGTTAAAAAGTCTAAGAAAAAGTTTGAAAATGTTTACAAGTTTAAATATTTTTTTCAATGTATGTATATATATATAAAAATATATATATATATATAAAGTGTGTGTACATATATATATAAAAATAAAAAATATGGATAGATTCCATGGTAGTGTTTCCAAATTAATTGTTTATCCGTTATTTATTGGCTACTTTTAATAAGCTTCGAGGTTGGTTTGGGTTTTTTCCCCTTTTAAATAAAGTCTTTAAAGGAAAGATGAACAGTTTATAGGAAAAAAAATACAGGTTTAGAAAAGATCTTATAAGCACCTATTTAGAAGCAGAAGCAAAATACTCAAAAGACCAGTGAATTACTGTGGGGTTTAGTCCTACCCCACCCAGAAAGGCTATCTGCTTTTCTATCACATTGCCTTTGTCAGATAACTTACTGTTTGAAGCCATTGGAGCCTTATCTCCATAGGTAGGAAAAAATTACCGGCAGTGGGAAAGCTCCTTGTTCAGTCATGCTCTCTCCATGGACGTTTGTGTCTTTTTTAGCTTGGTATCCTTTGACATTGGTCATCCTAGAGAGAAAAGGCAAGGCATGAAGAGAGGCTCAAAACAGATCAACAAAAGCCCTGCTGACAGAAACCCCCTCAGAATAGTTATAATTCAGTAAGTCAGTACCCTAGTTCAAAACCTAAATAAAGTAAATTCATCCTTGCCTCAAGAAAGGAGTAATTAATCCATGAAAGTATAAAGTGGTTACTTAACTGTTCATCTTACAAAGTTTGCAAATCTTAAGCTATGTATATAACTACTTCAAGAACTACTGCAAGTTTTTAGTGTTCTCACACGGAAGTTTGAAACACCAGTTGAGTATATTTATCTTTTCTGTGATGTACGATTCTTTTTTTGCATAATTCAGCCAGCACTATCAGATTCAACCGCTTTGACAGACTACTGAAGACCTGTAATACACTAGCCAATATTTTTTCTTAAATAGAACAGATAAGGGAAGTACCTTTGTTGATAGACAGTCAAGGGTTAAATGCTGCAAAGGAAATAGAATATATCCCAAGGTCTTAAGTGAAAACCATCAATTAGCAGTTGACTTCTAATTAATTAGCGCAGACTGGTATTGAGGACCTTCTACTGTTACGTTTTTTTGTTTCTTAAACCAGGTAAGGATGTGAATCTTAATCTGAGTATTAAAATACAATTTTTTTATTATACTAATTTTACAGGTTTCACATGGGTGCACACACAACTGAAAATAAACACCTCACTTTCCAGAATAACCGAGATAAGTCTTTGCGGGTTTCATAACAAATATATTTGTCAGTAAATTAAGTTAACTACCCATCCACTACACCTGAAAGGTGCTGTAAACCCAGAAATAATAACTTTGCCCCATCATAACGTTTTCACACGGAACAGCTATCCAAGCCAGCAGACTTTTATCAATACTCAGAGAGACCAGAACTGTGGGCTGAAAAATACTTACACTTGAGAGACTTACTAGTAAAATATTTCATCTCCTACTTTTCAAAGGGAACTCGATGATAAGAGGCTGCATCTAGAGCTCACATGCTACAAATTCCTCTGAAGGTATGAAAGTTTGGATACTGCTGTCAGGGATCCAGAATTTGCCCTGACATTCAGCCTCAGCCCTGCTCTCAGTAGGGGTCAGGGCAGAAGAGATCAGCCTTTCCTGCAGCACGACCGTATGCTTTATATTACCCATTACAAAAGCAAGTTCTCCTGGATGCCCATGAAGATGTTTGCCACGTTACCCAGGATGTATCATTTGCTGCCTTTGAAATTTCAGTTTCAGAAAGCAGCAAAACGCCTTGTGTTAAGAGCTGCTACGGCGCAGGGGGGTGCCAAGGAGGTGGGCTTTGGAGTAAGCACCTGGGCACGCATGGGAAGGGTGGGAAGCAAGGAGCAAGTAAAGGGTGTGGGGGGAAAAAGAAAAAAAAAAGTACACTTGGCAGGAGAAAAAGGGGTTAACATTACAGTGTGGGGCTAGAAGGGTCCTGGCCAGAAAAGAGGATGGGGGAAGTTTGAGATGACCAGAATGCCTATATTCTGAGCAAACTTAAACAGCTTGGGCTTTGCAGAAGGCTTTTCTACGTTTATTATGACTGCGTTATCGTTTGGCTTCGTTCATTAATTGCTTTCTCCCAAATTTTCTATGGGAAAATTTATGCTGTTCTAAATACTTTTGGCCAGGGTGTAGCACCCCTACCACCACCTCCCAAAAATCCAGGACTTCTCTACTTTTTAGGTCTTCTCTATTTTGTTAAAACAAATCTTTCCTTTTTTTTTTTTAAATTAAAAAATAAAAGCTTTTTAAAAGCATATGCTGGACTCATCCCTACATGCAGAAAAAGTGCCATTATTTTGAGAGAGAATGGCTGCAAACCAGGGACTTTACAACTACATATTCTTTTCCAGATGTGAATTCAGCCCTGGTGCTTGACAAACATAGCTGTTGGTATAATTCACAAAATAAATGAACGATCAGGATGTCTTTTGTAAAGCCTCACGGGAAACCAAGCGACTGCCCCAGAAAAAATTGCTAATCTGAACAAATTAAGTAAGTATTTGTATACACGTGGTTTTTTCCTTGATGTCAGGGGGCAATCCTACAATTAGGAGTACAAGTATTACTATGCTACAGGCAGGGACTGTAAAACAAGTGTTGGAGCTTCATAAATTACTTAATTTATAGAAAACAAATGTGCTGCTATGAAAACATGCAGTTGACACCCACCTATTGAGAACAGACATCACTTAGGTGAGCTGATGTGCTCAGCTGTCATTAGGAGAATGGGGGCATTAGGAATGTAGTGCAACAGAGTGGTTTGAATTCTTAAAAGGTGTGTTCACTGTGCATAGATATGCAAAATTACAGTGCTGGCAGTCGTTTTAAATGTAAATCCCTAATTGCAGTGTCAAAGGTACCACTTCAAAGAGCAATATTCAGCTACTACTACACTATTACATAGTGCCTTTACAAATGAGTACCAGGTTCTTTTTCTCAGAGAGGTTGCACAGAAAATCTGAAGTGAAAAAACAAGGCAGCTATCTGGGACATGATTCAGTTAGAAGAGTACTCACACTTTATTTTTCCAGAGAGTAGCCCTCATTACCTCCACGGAAGATTCTCAGAAGCACTTTTAGCAGCTTACTGGCTTGGAGCATCAAATAGTTTGGACTGTGGTCCAAAATCCAGATGAAGATATTAAATAAAACCGATAAAAGGTAAAACTATACATAGCACAGAGGGCTTCAATTTTTTATTTCAACTTTTAGACTAAAAATGCTCTGTCCAAATTTCCCCTTCTCTCATTTCTTCTTCTCCCCCACCTCAGATTGATATGGAATCTTTGTAAGAACAGTAGTATTTCTGTCCCACACCTTCAGAGTGCACCTTTTTGTCATGCTCACTAATTTCTCCATCCATTATAATATAGACTTCCTATAAAGCCTAAAAAAATTAGCCTTTGAATATCACCATTTTCTACTAATACAGCCATTTTTAAGACAGAGCTACTCTGTGATGCCCTATGCACTTTTAACTCATTTCTGCATAGAATTTTGACTTCTGAACCTATATATGTAATTGCAAAACCTCAAAGCCAGAAAGTAAAATTATTGAAACAGCAGCTCAGTTAGTAAAGAACAAAGTTTCAAAGTGGTTAGGTCCCCTTCTTTAACCTGTAGCCCCGATTACTCTGGTCTGCCTCCAAACTCTGCCTCGTGTTATTTTGCCTACCAAAACCAGCAGAGATGCTTCCTTTCCAGTCCAATAGTTGAAGAGACTGTACTCCGATGAGACATTTTAAAGGTCCTTCTGTCACCAGCTGCATCGCTCGAGATAACCAGTTTCCCAGGTACGTTCCAGAAATTTTAAACTGCAGTAACTGAAAATCAACTAGCTCAGCTTGAGACCTCTTAGTACAGAAAGTTACTGCCTTACACTGCTAGACTAAGCATGTCTTTCAAGCAATGTTTTCAGCCTGCACATTTTATACAATCATCCAACATACATACATACACACAGATACTTGCTTTTCATTCAAAAAAAGGCTACTCTTAGAGACTGAATTACTGTCTAGCTATTAGCAATAGGTTTCTCTTGTACTGCTTTATCATAGGAAAACATCAGAAATATCACTGATGTATCACGTTAATGCTGTGTTTTGAGTTTTGCTACTTTGGAGAATCTGCTTTGTCGTACTACAAAGTGTCAGTTCTTCAATTTCTTCTGTTTCAACTATTTTTTACTATCCTCTGATTGCCTGTAATTGCTTTCCACAGTCAGTAGCATCACGAGAAGCTTCACACTTTCATTACTCACTGGACAAGATAACAGATTATTCACTTTTTTCCTATAACATCATAGCTTCCTCAGGAGTAAATCGGTATTGTAAACAAAAGCTCCAGGAAGAAAGGGATGTTTGGTTTTGTCTTCAACCAATGTGCTGCCACTGCTATTCAAAGCTTACAAGGAGCAAGAGTTTAAAAAAAAAAACAACAACCAAACAAAACAGAACCCAGCTTTGAGTAGTCCTGTGACTTAACAACTGGAGTTTCAAGATGGATTTTTAAGATTCAGAAATATACTTAAAAAGTAAATGCCTGACTTGAGTAAGTTTTAAAGCTAGAGCACGACCTCTAGGTGGTGCTGACATCCTGTTATTCCATGAGGTTAAGGCATATGCAAGCTTATTAAACTATATTCTGGACCATTACCCTTTGGCAGTTACCTTCAGGCACATGGACTGCAGATTTAGCAGTTACAATTTCTGTAAATTTCTTATTCTAACCCAGTGGATTTAAATCTATAACCACAAAGAATAACTCAATCCCCTCTTCAGTAAAGGGGCAACAGCAAGCACACAGCAAGAGAAAACATGCAAAACAGCACAGAGTAAGACAAAGCACCCAAGTCATTTCAGTGACTACAGTTCAGGTCTCAGCTGGCTGGGAAAGGTAACTAAGATTTTTAGGAAAATAATTAAGAGGATCAAAAAGCTGAAAGCTAAACAGCAGAGATGCATGCGATAAGACAGAACTAGAAATGGTATTTTCAGCTCCTTTAAATGAGTTTGAGTTGCAGCCTGTAATTGCATTTTATTCTGGTATTTATTACTAGGAAGAATAAACTGTATTGCTGTACATGGATTAGTATCTAACTTGGCGTACTAAGGACCTTACTGAAACTTCAATTCCATACTGCTGCAATCAAGATGCTTTTGGAACTTACTGATGTTAGGATAAAGCTGAAAATGTCTAGTTTAAATGGAGATGGGTTACCAAGGGGACAATTGTATACACATTTCATACCAACTCTGGCCTGTGGTGCAACTGGTTAAAATGGAAGCTTCAAGACACTCAGTGCAGCGACTCCTGTAGAAGTTGTACATTATGGAGTGAAAAGTTGGGGGCAATAGCATGTACATTTTGATACTTGTTTAACTGGAGTTGTGTACATACCTGGGATAATTCACAGTCAGAAGATGTCGCAGTCAAACTGGAATTTGGGTAACTGTGTACAGCCTATATAAAATACCTTATTCAATTAGTGTTCTTTATCTGAAGCTTGTGTACTGTTAAGACAGGCCGATTAAGCGTGCCACTTCACAAAAGGGAAAAACGGAGGGAAAAACGGACTTGAGAAATGCAGTCACTCAAGTGTGGTGACATCATGCTGTCTACCGTACAGACAGTGAGGTGCTTCCAGATGTCATATAGGTGCCGTTATTTCAGGAAAGCATTTCTGAATACCTTTCTTCCGCAACAGTATAAAGCCAGAAAAGTGCATGTTACATTTTGTCCTCCTGGGGTGTTTTTTCTTTTACCCTTTCAGATGGTGCCTGAGTGTTTCCAAGTGGTTAACTTGACATTACTATGCATTACCTCTTCCCTTCCATTGATGCAAAAGAAACCTGATCAATTTCCCTTGCATAACATGTAAAAATTCCACAGAAGAAACTGAGAACAGTAAAAGAAAAACAGAAATCTAACAGAACGAACTTTCTCAGCCTACACAATCTGATCAGATTTGAAGAATTAAAAAGATGTTAGAGCTGGATAAAAGATAATCTGACCTCTTATATGCTAAAAAGGAATATATTGTTCCACGGTGCAAGGAAACTCGTCAGATGTTATTTTAAGTTACCAAACTGATTTATTGACAATTTAAATGTGACATATTTACAGCACTGTTTCTAAAATAATTTAACAATTTTCATAGATTTATAAAAGTACTGATAAATAGGAGACCCTGACAATTACCAACCACAAATATTTCCCTATGCTACTGAACTACGACAGTAGTTCTTTTCTTTTTTCTTGGGTTCCCCCCCCCCTCCTCTTTTTGTAAGTCCCACAATGGAGCTGCTTTACCTCCACCCAATGTGTAAAACTGCCAATACCAAAATATAATAAAATGAACATGCAGTGTGAAAGCTGTACCAGAGCAAGTGATTTCAGATGTTACACTACAGTAAAAATATTTCAATGCAAAGTGTCTTCCACACAGAATGTATTTATGAAAAAATAAGCTTTTAAAGAGCTATTGTTTTATCTTTATAGAAGTTAAAACCTACAATACTAGTACAGACATTTACAGTAACTTCCAATTTTGTGGTAGTTTTCACATATATCTAAAGAGTCAAACAAAACCAGTAATTTACAAACACCACTGCCTTAAGACAGTGGTTAGTTAGCTTATGGATTAAAAAAAAAAAGAAGGTGCTGATATAATTTAAAGTTTTGAAATTAGATGGTATCTCATTATTATATGACACCAATTATTCTATCCTTGGATCAACAAATTATTGTGGTAAAGCCATCCATATCTCTCAAGCAGGAAGTCAGTTTGGAAGTTGGAGAGAAGATGGACTTGTACAATATCTATCTTAGGTTCCAGTAGACACAAAAAAGTATCACAAAGCTGGACAATCTGAATCACAATAAGCAGCAGCATGAGATATTTGTGGGGTTTTGATTAAAGCAAACATTCTTCAAAAATGATGAAAAGTACACAATCTAATCCAATACTTGAAATGTAGAGGTTTTCATTTGCATCACTGAAGCTCCATAACACAGTGTACATAAACAACTATTCATTTTTTAAAAACATATTGCACAGCTAGTAAGTGCAATACCAGAACACTGGTATCCCTAGCATAAGTTTTCTATTTTAAATAGCTGTTTCAAACTATGCTATTCAGAACAACTCCAAGCCAACGTTCAAAACCATTAAGAATGGTTTGTGTACATAACTAATTCAAAAGTGTTTCAACAGTGTGAGAAAAAACAGGCACTTAAGATTATTAGTGCACCAAAAGTTATAGGCCACAATCGCATGACTACGAACAGTTCAGTACCAATAATGACAAAACTAAACAAGGAGGTCTTCCACTGATCTATATAGAAACAAGAACTGTTCACAAAGCACTGATAAGAAAACCATTCTCAAAACAGTAATCAGACATTTAGACATTTAAAAAACATGGTTGCTGCAAAGCCTAATGTAACACAATATAAACCCCATACTTGGTTCAAAAGATCTGAAGTGTCCAAATCCAAAAGTCCAATTTCTCTTCTTCCCCCTCCAAAACACCATTACATGCAGTCCGTTAAAATCCAAATGTGCAAAAAGTTATAACCCACCTTTAGGAGTGCATCAAAACTACGCTGACTATTCAAAATATTGTTTTAGTGGAAATTTTACAGCACCAATAATTAGAATTCCAAGGGAGTTCAGAATTCTAGTTCTGATAACAGATCAGTTGACACTGTTGATCCTAAAGAACAGAAGAAACATTTTCTGCATTTCCTGCTATCTGAAAGTCATGGAGAGAAGCAATTCTCATCTATGCCTAAAATCTTACTGTAGTTCAAAATGAAATGAAATAATCACATTTGTTGGCAGTAAGTTCTTCACAATATAGCATTAGTTGTAAATCTAGTAAATTTGCCAGATTAGGAATGACAAATTGCTGGTACCTTGCTTACTTGCAGAAGTACTTTTTTGTTTTTGTCTTTTTTTTTTTTTTCTCCTCTAAATTGTGCAGTTTGGCCCCTCCCTAGTAAGTGATTTACCATCAGGCTTTGAGAAAGTGTGTAATGTCCATTTCTGACCCTCAGCTGAAAGGCAATATACAAACACATTATATATACACATGTGTGCACAGAAACACACACATACATATATAAAAATCAGTGTTCTGTTTTTTTGTTCTCATTTCCTATAATTTTCTTTGGTTAAAAGTCCGAGCAAGGAAATCAGAGGACCGAACAAATGGATCATTCTCCAAACACTTCCATCACTACACATCACTAACTGGAAGGCTTGCATCATCCAGATCCACAAGGCCAGGATCCTGTTCCTGAGTGCCATTTTTACTTTGGGGTTCCAAGAGGCCCCGTTCAGTCACTTTGGGAGCTGATTCTCTTGGAGCGACAACCTGGATCTTGTTGCTCCCTGGCTTGGCCTTGGTAAAAGATTCGTGAAATCCTCGCTTCTCCAAGGCAGGGTATTTGGTGTGAGGGTTTGGGACCAGAGGGCTGCCGTGAGCGGCTGTGGAATGTGAGGTGGCTGGGGCTGGGACGGCAGAACGGAGAGCATGGTTGGGTTCGGAAGATGACTCGGTATGCTCCTGGAAAAGAAGAGCACACGTCAGAAGAAGTGACTGACATCATGTTGGAAAGATGCAATTTCAGATTTCACTCTCAGAAAAAAATTCAAGACAGAAAATACACAAAGCGAAGCATCAGCCACAGCGGCGGGAGGCAGGTGCTTTCTCAAGGCGGTGTATTATTAAATGTGAGCTTACAGCAGTATGTGACAGCAACATCAGTTTCTTCGTTTGAGGAAATGAAATTTCTCAAATCAAGCTCAGCAGCTCTTTAGACTTTATACTATAGTCCAGCAAATTGAAGCATCTCATTTCACTAAGATGCTAAGTAACCTTTTGAAGATACACACTTTAAAGGCCATTGAAAGTGACATCTTTCCAAGAGAAAAATGTATTCAAAGGTATTCATATATATCAGGCACTCATATCCTAAATCCTGAAGTAATGCACATGTTACAGTTCCCTCTTCTTGGGGTACCAATCTCCCAAATTGTTCCAGGGACCAAACAAAAATAGTACTATTTTATGCTATCAAGACTATGTAACAATTTCCAAAGTTAATGGGAACTGATCTTTAAGCTATTCCTTCTAATTGTCAAGTTATTTTCTTGTGTTTATTATTAACTGCCATTCTGTTGACCCTTACATAACTCTGTTAGATTGATACTGTGAAAATTATCTTCCACCATTTACTTAGTGATAGAAAGAAGTTGCCAGACTACCTAGGAATGATTTAGATGTCTAAAGCATAGGCACAGAGTGCCATTTTAGATGTTCTAGGACATCCTGCCTGATCTCCAGCTGTATCTTGTCAACAAAAATTCCTCAGGTTCTTCATCGTATCTATCAGTTCTGTAAGGATGTCTCACATATCCTAAGGATATCTAAAACAGTGCTGGATACAGTGTTAAATGATATGATCAAAATGATGTGCGATAATGCAGTGAATACTTCCCTCTGCATGCATTAGGAGCTGCAGCTGCTGCCACTTCTGCCACCAGTTTAGTACATTTACTAAAGAAATCTGAGAACCCGTGTGCATATGCAAATCAAGTCAGTTTTCAAGCACATTTGTTAGCAAAAAAACCATCACAGATGTGTGTCCAAGATGCAAATATACATCCTAAATGAAATATTTTTTTCACAGCAGTTTTCTGAGTTTCTTTTAGCATGCTATGACATGAATTCATAAATTTAATCATAATGGATTCCGCCAAGTGCTGCTGTATTTCTTTTTGTAAATTAACTAATATCATTGGGTGAAGGAACTGTACAACTTTTTTTGGACTTCAGTTTTGTGTTCAATTTCAGTGAAGTATTTCACATTTTTTACATTGCCTTATTTCATACCTGACCTGATACTCCACTAAGAAAAATATTTGCTTTAGGAGAACATATGATTCAATTTCCCTACTGTTGTTGTTATTATTAATAATTTTAGTTCAACAAATAGGACAAAAGGGATATTAGGACAAGATCTCTATAATAAACTTTTTGCTAAATTGAACTGAAGGATAGTCAGATTTTACTACCCACACTGACTGTAATTTCACAGTTAAGAGACTACGCTGCTGCATTACTCCTAAGGTGTACTGCTTTGAACAGTGTACCGATTATACATTATAATGCTTCTAACATTTGAACTAATAATTTCATGCAAAGACTTATAAGCCATGCAAATCAGGCTACAACATTATCCTTCCAATTACTACAGTTACGACGTGCATTTTTTGTATGCACGCATCTGTATTAGTTTGTGGGTAGCTTAAATATAATTTTGCTTTTGCGCAGTTTCAAAAAAATGTAAAGTAAAATGGAAATATGAACTCTCATGCAAATTAGTTTTAATACTTTCCTATTAAAATGACATCACATAACTTACGTTTAAACATATAGTATGCTTTGAAGTATAAATACATGTTTTTTCCATTTTTAATTTCCAATTATTTTAAAAGTAAGAAAAACCAGTGCAAACCTGTAAGCGAATGATATAATTTATGTGTTAGTTTTCAGTAATGGTAATGGCAACAGGCAGCATTATTTTTAGTTTTTTATAGTGCAAATTAGTCTCTAGTCCTAGCCCTCTGTTGAGAAGGCAAGTTTACATGAGAGCCCACATACGTGCTGCATTCACCAGTTCTTGATGTATACCTCTGTATACAAGGATTCGACAGCCTTCTGGCCTGCCGCATCTGGAACACAGTGCAAAGCTAAGATTAGAGTAACCTATACTTGGGGAAAGAAGAGAAGAGAGGGAAAAAGAAATGATGCAGACAGTAATAGCTAGATTGCTCAGTTAGCCCCACAAAAATAAGCATATACAAGGAAGAGTTATCTGCATATTTTCATTCCCCCCAAATGAAACAAAATTCCCGATAGGAAATTTTATCTAAAAGCATGAAGCAGCTCCCAGCTGCAAAATAATTGATAACTTAAATTAAATTAACAGAAAACACAGTATCAATGAAAATGTGTAGTCAAAAGCCAGGTTTAAATGATTAGATTTCAGATTATGGGGGTAATGATATATTCAGCTTATTACAAAACATCCCATAGCCAGAAAATGAAAACCATAGTTTGCAACATCTGAACTGTAAAGTATTCCATTTGTTAAATCTGGACATACTTGGAGACACTGTGACACTACAGTAATGTTCACTATTCACAAGTTAATGTACTTTGTACTGAACATCTAATACAGTTTAAATGCAAGTATGTATGAAATGTTGGCACCCACATGGCTTCACAAATATTAAGATCTGTCACAGTGCCTCAGTTCAGTAATGCTAGATGGTGTTCAGACTACATTTCCAACAGCAAGAACTAATCCATGCGAGCAGAGATCTCACAGAAGTTACTTTAAATTTGAATCTGTATCTGCAATACAATAAGTTATCAACAGAGAACGACAATTTAGTAGTAAGAGTTGTTAAAAAAAAATCAGGATATTGTCTTTTGATTGCAAAATTCAGCAATTAGCAGGAACACTTCGCAGGAATTAGAAAGTTTCAATTTCACTCCCAAATTAGTAGTAGTGACAAAGATCACACTGAATTCAGAAGATTTTTTCTAGGTTAGCACTTGCATTATCCATGTGTTCAAGACAATACAATGCACATAAAGTTACATACAGGTAAGACTAATATAAGTGCTCAATTAAAAATGCAACGTAATTTATGCCAGTCTCTATGAAAGTTCATGCAAAGATGCTGCGTTACTACAGGACAGGGTAGAGGACAGGTGAAAGGAAAAAACAACTAGAACTTCATATGCACAAGTGGATATCAACTAATCACATTTTCTCTGAGGTTCAGAATAACATACTGAAGCTGCCGATCTTCCAGGTCCCCGCTGTGCTACAATGGCCCCAGAAATTGCTTTTATCCAACTGTGCATGTCTTCTGGACTGTCCGCCTGGATCAAACAATATGCATTATATTTAACATAATCAACTCTCAACTTTCCTGGTGTCCTGACCATCTGCATAAAAATGACAGCCTTACCCTACTTTAGTAGTCTGTTATTTAAAGCCATAGGGACTTCCATTTCTTAAATCAGACATTTCTTAAAATCCTACCCTGAATTTACTATTGTATGTATATGGTTCTATAAAATAATAAGCAAGAAATAAGTATTTTTATACTATTTGCATACCCTAGACTCAAATTTTTACTTCTTTCAACAAACAAAAAAATTAAAGCGCCCACAGAAATTCTTACAGGAGATCTGCTGAGCCCTCATAGCAGACTTTGGTCAATGACATAACTTCTGTACTCAGCACTGTTGCACTTCACTTCTACGAGGTATTTACTGAAGAGTTACAGTCCCATAAAAATCAGTCTCTGTCAGGGGTCAGCTGAACATTTACTTAGAATAACAATCCAACAAAGATGCAATAGATTAACAGTGAATACCAAGGGTGTACATATCCGGGATAAAGACAGATAAAAAGCTAAAGCTATCTCCTAATTAGGTTGCAGCTTTATTAAACTAGCACATCCACCCAACAAGAAATATCTGCAACATGTCACTCAGTTATGTCCCACTATAGGATAGCTCAAACTTAGCATCTGGCACCACTGCCTGTATTGGTGTTTTGGGCTTACATGGCAAGATTTTGGTAACAGAGGGGCTGGCTACAGGGGTGGCTTCTGTGAGAAGCTGCTGGAAGCTTCCCCCATGTCCGACAGAGCCAATGCCAGCCAGCTCCAAAATGGACCCGCTGCTGGCCAAGGCTGAGCCCATGAGCGATGGGGGTAGCACCTCTGGAATAACGTATTTAGGAAGGGGAAAAAAAATTGCTGCGGCACAGAAACTGCAGCCAGAAAGAAGAGTGAGAACATGTGACAAACAACCCTGCAGACCCCCAGGTCAGTGAAGAAGGAGGGGGAGGAGATGCTCCAGGCACCAGAGCAGAGATTCCCCTGCAGCCTGTGGAGAAGACCACGGTGAGGCAGGCTGTCCCCCTGCAGCCCATGGAGGTCCACAGTGGAGCAGATATCCACCTGCAGCCAAGGGAGGACCCCACGCCGGAGCAGGGGGATGCCCGAAGGAGGCTGTGACCCCATGGGAAGCCCGCGCTGGAGCAGGCTCCTGGCAGGACCTGTGGCCCCGTGGAGAGAGGAGCCCACGCTGGAGCAGGTTTGCTGGCAGGACTTGTGACCCTGCGGGGGACCCACGCTGGAGCAGTCTGTGCCTGAAGGACTGCAGCCTGTGGAAGGGACCCATGCTGGAGCAGTTTGTGAAGAACTATCTCCTGTGGGAGGGACCCCATGCTGGAGCAGGGGAAGAGTGTGACGAGTCCTCCCGCTGAAAAGGAAGGAGTGGCAGAAACAACATGTGATGAACTGACTGTAACCCCCATTCCCTCTCCCCCCAAGAGGCGCAGGGGGACGAGGTGGAGAAATCGGGAGTGGAGTTGAGCCTGGGAAGAAGTGAGGGGTGGTGGGAAGGTGTTTTAATAAGATTTGGTTTTATTTCTCATTATCCTACTCTGATTTGATTGGTAATGAATTAAACTAATTTCCCCAAGTCAAGTGTTTTGCCCATGATGGTAATTAGTGAGTGATCTCTCCCTGTCCTTTTCTTGACCCATGAGCATTTCATTATATTTTCTCTCCCCTGTCCAGCTGAAGGGGGGAGGGATAGAGCAGGTTTGGCAGGCACCCAGCATCCAGCCAGAGTTAACCCACCACAATTGGACTGCAGACACCTTTCTCATCCTACAAGAGAAACTCAAAACTTACTTCCAGTACCACAAGCATCCCATTCCCACACAGCTAGGAAAAGGAAATCTTTGTGATTTGTATTATATCCATTTAGAAAGTGACATGGTAAGGATGCAGTGAATAAAGTACATATGGATACATATTACCAAATAGGTACTGACATATAAATGTTGCTGTGCTTTAGGAGATATTTTAATGTGGCAACTAACTTGAATCTGAGAACGCAATTGCTATATATAAAAATTCAGTACTTCAAAATAAAACATCTAAAACATTGAGTTGATCCTACAGAATCTGAAGACCTGAATGCCAATAAAATCCCATTAGGGTTTACTGTTTATTGTTTATTTTTTTCATATACTACCAACACTTGCTGTTAGATGGAATGTTTCTTATATGCATCTTTCTGAACTATAACGAAGATCACATTCCCTCTGAAAATCACAGCATAGTTCAATACCATTTTAAAAGCAAAATAGCAGCACTTCTTTGCTTTGATTATGGTAGTCTCCTGGTTTTGCCCAAAGTTTTAAAAAAAAAGTTACCTGCACATAAAATGTTCGAGAAGTTGTTACAATTTCAAAGAGATTGTCTCTCATCATTATATCACTGTAAATGAAACACACAAAAATACTTCAACAGTAAGTACAACTTTCTATTTTAAAAAGACTCTAGAGTGTGTACAGATCTAAGGATGTCTGAAGACCTTTGTATTTCTTTATCACTCTACTGTTGTTTTTTTGGTAAATATCAGCTAGAAAAAGAAAACCAGCATCTCTTACTCATTTTAGTCCTAAGACTCTAGTTTATCAGTGGCATGCGTGCTACTATATATATATTTTTAATTGCAACATTCTAAACCATATCACATTAAGTGTAAAAATATTTAATGTTCTAGTCAAATTTCTGTAAAATTTCACATTTATATTTTGTTATGTCTTCACAAAGTGTTAGTCCTAAACAGTAGCCTGCTAAAAAAAAAATCTACTATGAAGGCAATTAATTCCTTAGTATATTGCCATTTGGTGGGAGGAAAACAGCAGGAAGAAGAGTGTTCTGATCTAAATTCAGACATTTAACAGAAGGTAATGTCCTCTAAAGGTTTAGAGACTATATAAGCAGAATAGAGACTCCTAAAATTGCCACCTCAAATCAGACAGCACCCAAGCACCTCCAACTCATGATTGCATGATACTCCTTTGTTCCACCCTTGTCCAATGCATTTACATTCTACTGAAAGTTACAAGTTTGAAACACACTAGTGCAGAACTCTCAAAACCAGTTTTATGCACCAAACTACTTGCACATCACACATGCATACATTAACTGAAGTTATTAATAAGTTCTCCGTTGTTTCCAGTGAGCAGTCTAGGCTTGACAAAGCAGTGTACTATATCACATGTAACCATGGGTGCTTCTCTCCTCACCTTTGCTTGCATTCCTGAACTTTATGGACCTCCTTAAGTGGTATAACCCTGAGAGGTTCCTTTTCCTGAAGAAAAAAAAAAAAGGAAAAAAAAAGGCAGAAATATTTCAGTAGAGTATACCTAGCAACTAGAATATAGTCAAAAAGCCAAAGGTTAGGACAGTTGACAAGACCAAACTTACATAAATGAGACTTTCAAGGCAGTCACTTATGCAAAAGGTGATGTTAACCAAAATTTAATTTGCTTTTTTAAGTACTAAACCAGCCATGGCACTTGCAATGAAGAGGAGGCAAAATCAAGAAGTAAAAAACCCCAAAACATTCATTCACCTTACCATAATGGAGACAACCACCCCTGTCCAATTCCCCTAACTAGATCAGAAAATTGAATCCGGTCTCAAGCAGCTTATTTCAGTAAAATCGTGATTATATTCATTTGCTATGAAATGCTGCAATACAAGATGCTTTGTTAATTGCACTGCATGACATGGCATTAAATAAGATGAATTGTATCCTATACTTAATACAATTAAAAATAATCAAAGAAATCAATTGTACCAAGCCCTGTAAAAGAGCAAGTACTCTTAAAGCATATGAAAATTCTGTTACTGTAACGAAGTGTTACAATTCTGCCAGTTTCACACAACAGGAAAAAAAAAAGAAAGAACATTCAAACAGAAATACTTTCACTTTTGCCATGACAACATAGTGTCATACATACTATTATTTTCCTGTGGTTGTTACAGTAAAACACAAACGATTTTACCTCATAATGTGTTTTCTTTAAGCAATGTTACAATGGACTACTTCAGTGGCTTCAGCTTATAGACAAAAAAGCTGCCAACTCTATAACGACTACTTTCTCTACAATTTGTTAAGTATACTTCTTAGGAGATTTATGTTGTTATAGCAAACACTGAATGACACCCAAATATAACCATCCTCAAATGTCAGTTTTCATTAGATCACTTGTCTCTATAGCAGATCAGATGTTTAAAACTCAATGTTTTCAGTTATTTGGCCCCTCTTCCCCCTCTCCCCTCCCTGCTCTTCCTACATTCACTCATCCATTACAACAGTTTTCAAAGTAATAAATACATCAAATGTGAACTGCAAGATCATCCCTGGAATACAGACACCTGTTGCAGGGAAGACCTCAGCTCAGAAATTATAATATTCAGAGTCTTATATTGCCTGTATTCCACTATGCTCCACCTGAAGACTGACATGGGCTCTCCCTCAAACTGAAAAGAGATCATTAAAGGGGGGGGATGGGCCACGACACCAAACCACCACAACAAAAAAATGCCTAGAATCTACACATTTTTCAATTAAAAAACCCCAAAACCAACCAATTTTTTACATTTCTGACAGCAGAGAACTCGGGATATTTCTACAAATGCAAAACAACAGCACCTCAAGAGTCATCTGAAGTACTGGTGAGCAGGCTGGCTGTCAAGACAAACTAACTTCAAGAAAGCACCATACTTGACTGAAGTCTGCAGCTATTAGGAACTGAAGTCCAATAGGAAGAAGTTTTCCAGAATTAGACATCTCATGCTACATTGCTGAAAGAAATCATTCACCACTTGAAATCTTCAGAAGAGAGCACTTTACACTTTTTGTGTTTGTAGGACATAAATAAAAGTCTGATGGACATACGGTTAAGTTGTTGCGGGTGTTTTCTTCTTGGTGGACTGCGTCCTGTGAAAGTTTTGCTCTTTCCAGTATGGATTAAATGTCTCTCCAACATGTATGTTTCAGAGAAGGCAGATGCTAATTGTTTAAAAAACTATATGAAACATGATTATCACGATTAGGTTTCCTAACCATGGAATTCTTTGGCTAACCAATAAAAGGACACTATATTCTCTATCTATTCAGTACTTATTTCCCTGAAGAGGGATGACTCTTAAAAT
>VYZV01027201.1:208256-221201 GCA_013401275.1 Pandion haliaetus | reverse complement strand
AACAAACTCATTAACATGACTATGACCACTGATTTTTATTCTTTTTTTAATTTGTGGAGAAATCAGTATTGATTACTAAGTATATAATGCTCAGGACCAAACAACTTTAAAATAGCCAGAACATAAAACTTTATTTTACCTTAGTGACTTGGCAGAGAAAGCATATTTTTAGTAAGGTTATCTAACTACCTGGCAACACCTAGCATACCTTTATCCAAAAAGGACAAACATATTTCTATGTAACAGTAAAAAAAAAAAAAATCACGGCTAGTTTTCTAACAAATTCTAAGAAGTTACCCTGAAATTAATTTTAAGGTGAACAGCAACTAAAACCTTCCTGGAACTTTGAAGCATTGCAGCTGAAGTTTGAACAGATTTTGCTGCTCTAGCCATAGCATAACAGTTCTTCAGGTCATCGCTAACAGCAAACATGCCAGAAACAGATACCTTTTTTACTCTTTTATCATCTTTCTCCCCAAAGTGAATGGTTCAAAGCAAACAGTATTACATGCAAATATAAATTCAAAATACAGAACTGTATAATGAGTTGACTGAAACAACTCCAGCTGTTTAAGTAAAACGACAATAAATGTAAATTTCTCCTCTAAAAAGTATCAAAAACGCTTTAATAAACCAGAAATATTAAAAGCTTTCAGGCAACATTTTGGATCTTTAAGGCTTTTTAAAGCTGGCTCACTGACAAGGGCAACTTTACAACTGATGAAGACAAACACATCTACACATGCATTCGCAGAGGAATCTGTAGATGGCACTGAATTGAAACACTAGGTACTAGTCTAGAATCCCTGATTCCTTACACACTGGGGTGATTTACCAAGTGTTTCATGAGCTCCAGCACAGACACTGCACAAGTCCGGTGGAGCTGCCTTCTCTGGGCCTGTACAACACTGCACATGGCAAAGGACACCTTAACCAATTGTCATAAAACCTTCAGGCATTTTCAATACCTTCATCTGAGCTAAAACTCTTACGTGAATGCAGCCATAAACAAAGGTTATTCAAAAAGAGAGCAGAGGCTGATTCCAGTCTCTACACATACTTTTGTGAATGCCAATTGCTTGTCAAAAAAACCTGGAATTATGGTAAATTCTGGGCAAATTACTTATAAGAAAAATCTAAATAAAAAGACCATAAGAGACTTTTACGATTATCTAAAGCTTTACTCAAGTTTAAACAAGCTTAAGTATCAATAAACCTAGGCAGTACCCCAAGCAAGTTCTTTTTCTTTGGCACAGCAATAGAGGCTGGAATTTAATGTAAGAGCATTGGCTGACAGTATTTTTAGATCAATTAAACTCTTCTATCAGTAATACAAATTAAAATAGTTAAATTACTTGTCTTCATAGCTGACAGGCATGCCATGTTTCTGAAAACATCCATCATTGTTGATTAGCTTATTAATGCCTCAAATTTAAAACATCTGAAAAACAGCTCTCACCTACTCCTCATCAAGCTGTGATACAAAAAACCACAAGAAACATGAAGAAACCAACATTTCTCTCATACTAAAGAAGAAACAGTGAATCCAAGCTATTTAAAAAAACCCCAAAAAACAGCTGTATCTATTAACAGAATTGCAGAACATTATCTTTGTTTCAAATTTCTGAAGAATGTACTTGATGCACATGCCACATGCAAGAACTTACCAAAACAGAATTCTGCCTTTGGCCTTAGCTTAGTTGCATCGCTAACCTAGTAGGGAAATCAAGATTATAAATATCACTGTGTGTACAAAATATATGTCAGATATCACAATTTTTTTTCTTTCAAGTGGCTAAATTTGAAGATTAGCAGCATAGCACGCTTGTTAGGTATAAAGATATACAGATATAACAGAAAATACTATATAAAATTCAGTTCAAGACATGCAACCTACAGTAAGAAGACAGTTTAAGCCGTATTTTCCTATTCCTTAAGTTTAAAGATTCATCACGAGACAAATGTTGAAATCTGAAAACGTAACAACACTTCTACTTGCATTTTGAAGTTCTATGTCTCAACTGAAATAAAAATTCAAGGACATTTCATACCATCAAGAACATCAGTTGTATTTTGGTTCACTAACATAAAAAAGAATAGACACTTTTCTTCAGGAGTCTCTAAAATGTTGCAGTGTTGGTGGAGGACAGAAGCGGGTGTCCTGTTTTAAGATCGTTGAGATGTCAACATTTTTATAGAGCTTGTCTATGAAGGGTGGGGGAGAAGGCAAAGCAGTCTCTCACATCAAAACCTTTTCTTTGGCCAGAAACAAAAAAACATACTACTAACTAGAAGAACAATGGAAAGTTAGACAGTGTCCACACAGGAGGCACACCTGAGCTGCCTTCAAATGTGCACACAGGTGCAAAGGCACAAGTGACCACCCCTGCTCCCAGTAAAAGTGAGATACAAGATTTCAGATTTCTTAAGATGACAACTGTGAGGTTTGGGGCAAAGTAAGCATAGGAGAAAGAAACGAGGAAGGACATAAGCAGGTCTCCACAGACATTTTTGTACTCATGATATAACCAGTGTCAGTAGCTTTTACAAGAATAAAAAAAAAAAAAAAAAAAAAAACCAAGGAAGGGGGAAAGATGCAGTATAACAACAAGAAAAGCAAAGGAAGGATGAGAAATAAGCATTAAGACAAGAAAAGGTAAATTATTTTTCTCCACTTATTTGTTAATGCAGTATCTGCTACAAATTTAACCATGGAGACTTAGTTCACAGTTTTCTTCCAGATATATTTCGAAGTGAGTGTATACAGGTAGTAATGAACTAAGTATTTTCTAGAAATTTTTCTGTTCTATCTATTAAAGATCATTATTAATTGCAAACTATCACACCCAAAGACTTATCTTCTGCTTCATAAATAGCCTGTCTTTTCTCCAGGACTAATTGGAATTCAAATACTCATAAAGAACTGAAACATACAGTTCAGCAATATTAATTCTACGCAGCACAAAGAGCTCCCATTTGAAATCACAGAAAAAACCTAGACAACACCATAATTAGTGCGTTCTTATTTTAACCTGATACTGTTGAAGTGTTTGTAACACATCTCTGAGAATCAGGAGCAGCACACAAGCAAAAAGCTTCCCATATGCTACATAAGAGGTGTTTAAAATTGTCTAAAGTTGAGGCCTTCAGAAGAAGCCCTTGGTAGTTATCACTAAAAACTTAGCAACAAGTGTCTTAAAAATTATCTTACCTTTGAAATATAGGTAAGTTTAATGACTCCGACAGGTGGAGATCCAGAGGGAAGATTCTGAAACAAATCATATGTTACAAAGTGAAACTTGTTTATTCTCATATCACAGTCAGTGTTTATGCATAAAAAGCAAATAATTCCACAAACAAAAAGAAAATCCTACCTGTTTTGATAGACAATACACAATGTATACTTGAAACAGGATCTAAACTACTTGTTTATTATACACACATCTGTTAATCAACTGAAAACACAAAGACTGCTAGAAACAATACAAATAGTAATTGTTTCAGAGGTTTATATATTTTACTAGAGGAAAAAGGATTCTTGCAGGTCTGCATCCAGGAAATCCGGAAAGAATACTTTTTCCTTAACAGATGTTGGCGTCTTATGTATTTTGACCAGGGCAGGCGGAAAGGACAAGAAGTGACATTCATCTATTATGTCAGATACTTCAAAGGCCATCTCACATATTTTCCAAAGTGGATGGAAAAGTCATAGTCTTTTCATTTAATATTAAAGTTATTGCAGGGAAAGACCATGATACTTCCTAAAGTTGCAGTTAAGCCTAAGTATATTTACAATCCAAAAAGGAGCTGTCCGTTGTTTCTACATCCTTGCTTAACATACTAATCTTAACACTTATGTTACTATTCACAATCAGCTAGTAGCCTAGAAATACAACAGTTAAAGAACCGAGCATCACAAAACACAGTTAACATTTATTTATTGTTTCTGATGAAACAGTCTTCCTAATTTTATTCCTTTAAATAGAATGTTATTTTCAATATACTTTTTTCCATTACAATTTTTACTTTAAAAATGGCCCTTTAGGTTACAGTATCATCCTTCCCACTCCAGACCTCCCTGGAGACCGTAAGAATGGTACTGCTTCTGCTTGCTGACCCTTTCCCCAGCTAAAGTGCTCTTCATTATTCCATAGTGCCTTATGAACTTCTACATTGCAAAGAGGAATCCTCCCCCCCAGAGGCGCAGGGGGATGGGGAATGGGGATTACAGTCAGTTCATCACACGTTGTTTCTGCCACTCCTTCCTTTTCAGCGGGAGGACTCGTCACACTCTTCCCCTACTCCAGCATGGGGTCCCTCCCACAGGAGATAGTTCTCCACAAACTTCTCCAACGTGGGTCCTTCCCATGGGCTGCAGTTCTTCACAAACTGCTCCAGCATGGGTCCCTTCCACAGGCTGCAGTCCTTCAGGCACAGACTGCTCCAGCGTGGGTCCCCCGCAGGGTCACAAGTCCTGCCAGCAAACCTGCTCCAGCGTGGGCTCCTCTCTCCACGGGGCCACAGGTCCTGCCAGGAACCTGCTCCAGCACAGGCCTCCCACAGGGTCACAGCCTCCTTTGGGCATCCACCTGCTCCGGCGTGGGGTCCTCCCTGGGCTGCAGGTGGATATCTGCTCCACTGTGGACCTCCATGGGCTGCAGGGGGACAGCCTGCCTCACCATGGTCTTCTCCACAGGCTGCAGGGGAATCTCTGCTCCAGTGCCTGGAGCACCTCTTCCCCCTCCTTCTTCACTGACCTTGGTGTCTGCAGGGTTGCTTCTCTCACATGTTACCACTCCTCTGTCCAGCTTCAGGTTTTTTTCCTCTTCTTAAATCCGTTCTCCCAGAAGCGCTACCCCCATCGCTGATGGGCTCAGCCTTGGCCAGCGGCAGGTCTGTCTTGGAGCCGGCTAGTATTGGCTCTGTCAGACATGGGGGAAGCTTCTAGCAGCTTCTCACAGAAGCCACCCCTGTAGCCCCTCTGTTACCAAAACCTTACCACGCAAACGCAATACATGCACACACTGTAGACTCAAACTCTACAACGGGTTTCATCACTTCAAGGATTAAGAATGGGCTCCATATTCTGCCTCTATAAAAACTCTGTTGTTCTTCAAAACTAAAGCAGTGGAAGAAAATCAAGAAGCTTCAACTTGCCTCCTGCAAGGCACCCTTTCATTTGTACATGAATGGTAACACAAAAAAGAAATAAGAAATCCTGAACTAAAAACTCAGAGAGGTGTGCACTGCAAATATCATTAGTCTTAAAACTTCTGAAGAACTGTAATTTCTACAGCATTTCATGTTTTTGCCCACATGCCCTGGTGATGTAAGAGGAGAAACTGAAAAAAAGAATTGCTTCGTATCACTCATTGAGATAAAATGTTTGAAGCCTCTCATTTCCAGAAATTTTCTTTTTTCTCCCTCAGTAAGGACTGCTAAATTCTTCAGTCACAAGTCACATTCATCAAGCTGCCCATCGTTTAAGTTTCTGTTCATTGGTTCCTTTGAACAGTAGACTACTATTGCATTTTAACTCCCATCTTCTTGGCAGAATGATACAGAAATATTCTTCTGGCAGACAGTTGTCAGCTGACCTAGATCCTATACTTTCACTGTCTCTGTACCCAAGCCTTAAGCAATTATGTGTTGTCCTCTATGCTGGAAAACACACTGATGTGTGTACATTGTAAAAGAAGCTTTTATATAAAGGATGCCCTCCATCATGATGGATACAAGCTTTCCTCATTCATATACCAATCACGCTGTATTGAAATTGCAAGAATCATTAGAAATTGCTTTTCAGTGACTGATTCTGTTGCGGTAAAGTAATATGAAACAGCTAACTGATCCATCCAATGCAAGGAAAACTATGTACTTCCACATAAGGTTAAAGGTGAATTAAAAGACTGTGCAGTGAAACTAGTACATGATTCGGTTTATCTGGTTATATTATATAGCACTACCTAGTGCCTGCAAGAACCTGTAATGCACACTCAAGACACTTAACAGAAAATAAATATAGCACATCATGATTCAAAACTAATGACTGATCTATATATGGGATCAAATTCAAATTCCTATCTGATGCCTAAATCTCCTGTCAATAGTTAGATTCCATATGTGGGCAATTCACTGAGATTCAAGTTGTTTTTAGTGTTTTACTATTAAGCACAATTGGTAATGTTTTAAACAGAAACGTGAACTCTATTTTTTCTTTAAAAGACTGCATGTATTGGCAAAGAAGAAACACTAATTTACAATTATTTAACTTCTGTAACTTCCCCCCTCCCCGCCCCCAGCTTCCAGGTCCATAAACTAATACTAAATCCCATTTTTCTTAAGTAAATTTGTTAAAAAATCTAAGAAAGTGGAAACTGATAGAAGCCAGGAAACTATTGCCAAGGACATCTCACCTGTGGGTTATCCATGTACCACACCAGACTGTCTTCTCGTGTGTCCAGAATGAAGTACCGCCGCAGAAATTTCCCACTATTCTCATTTTCTTCAATATCTAGGAAACCACAAATGCGATTCTGACGATCCACATAAGGCATTTCTGACCCTGAACATCACACTGCAGAAAAAAAAGCATAGAAGTTAAAATTAGTAACAAGGAACTTTGCTTAAGACTGTTCTGTGCCTACCCACGACATTTTGAGCAGTTTCAACTAATAGCTTAAAGAAGTTTCTACAGAAGAGTAAGTGAAGCATAGCTGTTTCCCCCCCTACTATCACCACTGAATTTTTAGATAGGTCTTTCTTACTTCTTTGAAGCATATACTTAGGATATCTAATACCCTAAGTGAAAAGATACAAGTGGTAAATAGCAGATGAGCATTAAGACTACCTTTTACAGGATCACTGAAGAATAATCAAAGATTATTCTTCACAACTTGCACAAAGTTGAGATAATGCTAGGTTTACACTTCCTTCTTTGACATTGCCTTTCATGGTCAAGAAAAGGATCTTTGTCAGCAGCTCTACTGTCCAATGTGATTTTTCATATTTTGCTTAGGCAAATTCAACAAAAAGGCTTTTAGAAACATTGTTCACTTTTTTCCTTTTCTCCTACAAAAAGAACTTCATGTCTAACAATGCCTAAGAACAGACGTATTTTCATCCTTATACATTAAATAGTCAAAATTAAGTTGTATGCGCAGCAACACATATGAACACACTTGCTAGTGCAAAACGGAAATCCTCATGCACATGGTACTGAGTCTGAGGGTGGTAGCCTTTATTTTGGGTTTTGGGTTTGAGCTTTTCTGTATTTTTTTGGTTTGCTAGAATAAATAAAAATCTGCACTGCTGACCACCTATTTCCATTTTGCCTGCTTCACCTTTTATGGCTCTGTCTTACCGCAGGCTATTGCATCATTTTTTTTTACTTCCTTTTATTTTATGGGACAGTCATTTTACCTTAAGAGCCACCCTTGTAAGACCAAAGATAAATTTGCATGCTCATCTAAAAATGGCAATAAACCAACATTTAAATATGATAAAAATCAGGCCGATGCTAATCTTTCCCAGCGCGCAAAAGAAACAATTCAGTCTTATTTACATTTTGTTACAAAACTCAGAAATAGTACATATCCAAAAATATTAACGAGACATAGGTTTAAGCACTTAATATTTTTCATAACATCTTCCAGCTTTCCCTGGGTAATATGGAAGTTTCTTTCTAATATTTCTTCAAATTGTTTATCTTTACTATTTCCTTGCTTAAAGTTATTTGATTTAAATATAGTTATATACACACACAATGAGGCAGACACCTGGTAACTATCTGTAGCTAGCTATTAATAACACCACAGTAAAACATGATATATGGTTAAGTACATTTTAAAGTGTTCATTTTGGGGAATCAGATATACACATAAGCATATATTTATTTGAGGGGATCAGATATACAAACATGTAGCTATATGCTTATATTTACAGTTGTCATTTTATATGACTAATTAGAATACTAGTCAAGTTTTGCTTCAATCACTTTGAGAAACAATTTCTTTTTAATCTTCTGTCATGATTTTGATAACATACTAGAAAAATTTCTAGTAAACAGTTTTAAGTCATTTAACTCAATCTATAAAATAACTAACCTTTTTTGTGCCCAACACCAAACTAATCCTCTGGTGTGAACTCAAGTCTGATACATTAAGTTTGTCATCAGGGACCAGTTCTAACAATTTCAATTCAGTAGTATTTGCAAAAATTTGAAGATTGCAATACCATAGTGATGACAGACTATTAAAAATGCTAGTGGTTTGATTTTTTTAATACAAGCTATTAAATTCTAAAGTTAAATGCATTTTTGTGTATAAAAGTGAACACACTTTTGTTTGAGATGCAAGACATTTTCTAAATAGGTACAAGGACATTAAATGTATACAAGCCTTCCATTAAGCACTTGACTGATTTGCTTTTCTTTCTACCTCCAAAAGGTAAAAGTCTCCATATTTAACGTATGCAACAATGGTTTAAATCTTCAAAGGCATAGGTTTGTTCTCCAAAAAAGTAACAAAATTTACTAAGGTAATCTAAATTTTATTGGTATGTTCCTCACAATTTAAATATCACAGACCTAAGACAAGTTCTGTAACCAAGTTATAGTTATAAGTAACAGCAAAAACAAACACTTGAGCACTCTTAAGACAATGTCATAATCGTAACAAACATCGTCCATAATTCACATGCTGGCTCTTGTGATCACTTTACACTGAAGCAACATCTCACTATAAACACATCTGTAGCTAAGGGCAAGCTTAAAGGTAGCTGTTATCTAAATTATACCTCTAAGCTGGCAGAACTTGGCATCACACATTGTTTTCATGTAAATTAATATAAAAATTGTCATTTACCAGTATTGTCCTAAGTTGTCCCAGGTGGTCCCTCAACAAAACATGCAGCATTTTGGGGACACTATTTCAGCTTAATATCAACAGTTTATGAAGCCCAGAAAAGCCC
The DNA here is from genome assembly GCA_013401275.1 of Pandion haliaetus. NCBI lineage: Eukaryota > Metazoa > Chordata > Aves > Accipitriformes > Pandionidae > Pandion > Pandion haliaetus. The sequence continues at coordinate 212,231 of VYZV01027201.1, read as the reverse complement.
CGTGCCTAAAAAAAGCAAATATTGATGGCCGGTTTCCTGTTTGAGCAGGCTTAAGCTGTGTTCTCTGCAGATGTGAAGAACATGAAACAAGGAAAACTTGTTTTTGAAACAAGATACAAATTGATTAAGAATCCTTAAATAAAATCAACTGAATTTTCAAAGCCCTTCTGTAGGAGAATCTATGTTTCAAAGAAAAATGAAAGGAGGATACTCATAATGCTCCATTATAAGCATACAATTAGCTAAAGTTGAACCACTCCAATAGTTTAATTTTTTTTTTTCCCAGGGCAAAAGACAAAATTCAGAAGCTTTCTCTTATTTGTCAATAAACCAATTTTCACAGAAAAAAAACCCTAAATTCATACAGTTTTTCTATTTCTAAGTACTACTAGCTAATTTCTAAAATGATACTAGTTGCAGTTCCTTTGTCCTCTGATGAAAATACAGCATAAACTATCATTAATTTAAAAACTTCAGTTGTATAACTGCTGTTTTCTTCAGATTAGTTCAAAATTCCTCACGGGATTACTGACATCTACCAGGCTGATGCTCTTAAAGAATAAGAGATAAAAAACCCCTCTAACTTTATTATAAAATTGAAATAGAACATTAAATCATGCAATTGCATTCCAGTTTTAAAAGTCTGCTTCCACCACATTACACCTTGGCAAGATTCCACTGTAAATTAATACCAATTCTATTCAGCATTCATTAATGAACCACATTTTATAATGCACATTAAAAAAAATAATCAATTTGTGCCTTTCTTCCAGTTACTAAAGCAACTGAACACACGACAAAACCACTGCTACAACACCCTTCCTGGCAACTCTAGACAGACCAAAAAAGCACCAACAATGGAATTACATTACTTCTAAAGGTTCATAAAAGGAATTGCAGAACTCCAACATTAATTCCTCAGTGTAGGAAATCTGGCTGAAAGACCACCAGCCTAACAATTCACCAGAACTCCAACTTAGAAGTGTCTTCAGAATACAATCCTGTCTTACATAGATATGATTTATTTTTTCATGAAATTATTATCTCAGGCAATTATAAAACAAAAATCTCCAAGTCTGTGTATGTTTTACAGCTCTTATTACATGCACACTTAGTTATTTTATGCAGCAGAATCTGCAGTACAAAACAGTGTAATAACTCTTCTGCCCACTTTTAGAATCAAGTATTATATAAAGTTTATGAGTTCTTAGAGGGAAAAGCTGAAGGCATGAAACCTGTAACAGGTTACACACAACTTCGTTTTATTTTGCCTACCCTCCGCAGAGTGGGGGTGGGCAGGGGAGGAAGGAGACATGGGTCAATGACATAGTGCTACTTCAGGAAAAATATCCCTGTGGCCCATTTCCTCTTGGTTCTCACCATAATCCACCAGAAGATAAAATATTTTTGAAAACCCATTTTGTGGTATACATTGAAACTCACATGTAAGAATTCAGAAAACTCTCAGCTCCTTAAAATTCCTTCTTGGAGGGTTGTGTTATAATCCAAATAGGAGGTCTCACTTATTTTTGAAGTCTTACATCCCTCTTTCCGGTGGCAGTGTACTAATTTAAGTAGGTACATACCTCATCAGCCTAGCTTCTCTCAGATTTCCTTTCTCACTGCTCTTTTCCTCTGGGGTATACCATATACTAACAATCCTCAACATTTGTATCACAAACTGAAGGCTGCCTGGCCCCCTGGGCACCACTATAAATAAAAATCACAGATCACCTTCTCCCAGTCTATAACTTTAAATGCATGACTGCACAACTAGAACCTGCAGAGGCACACAAGCATCTCGTTTTCACCATTTATAACAGACTGCTTAAACTCTCCTACATTAATGTCTATTTTTAGTTTCACACCAGCACCTGTTCTTGAGTTCACCTCCTTCACAGTTTGGTTGCAGCCTCCATATCTTCAAGTACAAAGTACATACAAGACTATTAAAGTGACATGCAGAGTAACATTTCTATGGCCCAATCTCTCCTTTGACAACTAACACTTAATTTCAACAAGTAGGCATAAACCACCGATCGCTAGCTTACTGGAGAAAGTAGAACTTCGTATGAATAAATGACCATGCAATAGGCTTTGCACTATCCACATGAAAGCTTCATTAAGAAATACAGCAAGAGGAGGACTGCTCCTTAATACCTTTTAGCTTTATTTTACATGTGTTTTCCCCCAGCCTTATGTATAATTTTATTATTTTTATTCTTTAACTTAGAGTAACACTTATACTTCTAACTAGGATTTAATTTACCGCTGGAGATGACTTTGGGGTTCTTTTTCTATTAGCTAAAAAGATTAAGAAACATACATTACCTACTTAGCCATCTCTATGAAATGACGAACAACATTTGTAAAACCACACTTGATAAATACAAAATGATGCCATGAGTCATGCCCATTTCTCCTCCCCACCCCCCTTTTTAAGCTCTACTATTTATACTAGCTCCATCAGGACAAAGGGAAGGTAAGCATCCCCAGCAATCTCCAGTCTTCCCTGCAGTTCCAGGGACAGCTTAATTATTGAGTGCTCTTGGCTTTTGCCTAGGCAATTACTATCAGCTTCCTGCTGTAAATCAGCTACTCTCCAGTTGGTCCTCGCTCTCACTGGCCATTTACTCCATTTACTGACTCCCAAGGGTAAGGGATGAGTTCAGACTGTCCTGCTTATACCTTGAAGAACACAGCAGTGAAAGCTTTCCTTCTTGCATACATCCAGGACAACAAAGGCAGGGGGCAGGGACCCAACCCTGAGAAAACCAGCTCAGAACAGCCTCTGAAAACAAGTCACAAATCTTCCAGGAGAGTTGTTCAAACTTCTTTATTTTCAACCCCTTGAAAACCTTCCAGCAGAGGCCCAACGCCATACAGATAATTTAAACTGAGAGACAACGCCTCTGCTCATCTTCCACAAACCCCTTAAAGCCAGTTTCCCAAGCACCCAAAACATGGCAGGAAAAACACTAACCCAGGAGCTGGAGAGATGACTTGGGTACAATTCTGATGACAACCAAAGATAATTTAGGATTGACTGTTTTAAAATGACACGCTGAGCTTTTCTATTCCCCAAAGATCCTTCACCGATTTGTTTTTGTTCTGGAGGGCACAACAGACATTGTACGCTTCTGTTAAACAGAGAAGTCACGACTTTGATTTGCTAGAAGTGTATGAAACTATTATCAACGTTTTAACTACATCTACAAATGAGAACTGGAAGTCTCCAGGACACGCTGCCTCCTAAATTTAAATTCCTTCTCTAACGTGGTCAAGAGGAAGGAAAAAAAACCAGCTGCAAAAGGCCAATATTCACCTGGAAGAGAACTCCTAAGCATAAGAAGTTAATCTTCAAAGTTTAAAAAACTGAAAGTACCTGTAGCATTGACTTCTCCTACCCTGATCAAACTATGAGGCAAATCAAACAATACCTCCCACCTCCAGTACCTAATCCAACTTCCAACCAGGCCACAATATAGAAGAATCGTTTGCAGTGATGAATCGTCTAACAAAACCAGCAGTCTTATCTTGCACTTAAGTCCTAGTCAGTCATCATTCTGTCTTCAAAACACATCTCATCTGCTGTTTTCCAGGAAGACTTGTTAAATCAGGGTAAGACAACTGTTCCCTTCTTTTTTGCAGTGTACCTCAGCAAGTCAAATGACTGTAATTTTACTCCATACTATCCACTACTTAAATAATACAGCATTAATCCCAGGTGCTTTCAACATCCACATATAACCAACATTTATTAAAATGTACATTTTACAATAGAAATGCAGCAAAGCATACAGTTTGATATACCTTCTTTCAATACAGACTGAATCCAGTAAAACCTGCAACACCTCAAAACTCTTGGTATAATAATACACCAATGAGAAACAGTTGGCTCAAACTGAAGCAAGAAACAACAGAGATGAAGTTAACCACAAAAGATGCATGCAGTTAATGAACACAGACCACTGC
>VYZV01027201.1:85119-199541 GCA_013401275.1 Pandion haliaetus | reverse complement strand
CTCCCTGGCGGCACCGGGGGCGGCCCAGCGCCGCGGAGCTTTCTGGGATATGTAGTGCGGCGGGGGAGGTTCCGTCCGGGCGCGAGCCTGCGTGGCAATGCCTGACGGGAGTTGTAGTCCGCGCCCTTCCCCGGCGGCGGGGCCTGGTGCTGCCCGGGCGGCGGCTGCTGAGGCGGGTCTGGCGGGGAACGTGTGACACCGCTGAGAGTCATTTTCTGCAGCTGTTTTTAAACACGCAATTACTGTGATCTTAGTATTAAATGTAGTGGAGAGGGACCGGCAGAAAAAGGAATTAACAGTTTGGAGGTGTGGAGACTCTTCCCCCCCCCCCGCTCTGCTCGCAGAAGGCTTGTCGCTTCAGGTGCTACCTCAAAGCTTTTTGAAGCCATCGGTCACTGTTGTCCTAGTGAAGAATAACAATTTCCAGTAATGACATTTAACCGGTTTTTATGGGAGGTTACTTCTCTTCTATGAGTATACTAAATTTAAACCGAAATATTTAGGGTTTTCTGAACTAGTAATAGAGATTTCTTTTTTCCTAGATTAAAGCAGTGATATCTCTAAAAATAGAAATCATCTGAACTCAGCCGTTGCCTGTAAATACATCTTTGTTTCAAGCTGGCATTTAACAACCGTACTTCACAGAGAAACAAAAGCTGTAATCAGAGCACAACAATAAAAGCTGAAGTCAGCCACAAACAATGCCGTACCATTCCCATGGCAACTTTTTCCTATCAAACCCTGGCTAGGTCCCACACTCTGCAGCTGCATGAGCCAGAAGCTTTTCAATCTGGACTCCCATTCACAATTATTCCTACATTTTTTTGATGATTTTCACTTAACACTTTTACTGGAGTTAATGTAAGACAATTAACAGTAGCCAGCACCACATCCCTCCCCCGCTTAGGCTGCAAGTTGACATTTCTTGTGCTGATAGAACTATCATGACTCTGGCAGCTCATCAAATGACTGCAGGATGTGGCCTGCCATTGTGCTGCGCATGGAAGAGCCCTTTGCAAAAACGATATGCCCTTTTTGCAATCAAAAAGCCACGCAATCAAAAGTAGTTTCATAATGCATGTGCAGAAGGTGGCAGACCGAAAACCATGGCAGTCGACAGTGTGCAAGTTTTTTCTCCAGCCTTCCAAACAAGGTTTGAATAACCATGTGTTGTGATAATAGGATTCAGGAAAGGGAAAAAGAAGATGATTACGTTTAAAAGGGGGAATATACTGGAATCAGGTAGCAAACCTCATATTGTAGTTTACCGTGTTTTCCACTGTGGAAGACTACTGCAACCTTCCTTTTGAGATGGCCTGATTCTTCTTATGTTTGCAATTTAGTGAGGAGAAAATAATGTATATAAAGAACTATCTTCGCTTAAGCTGAGATAGAGACTTTTTTAAATAGCCAAATTCTGTTAGTTGCACTGTTCACAACAGTATATTCATGAAATACGTGTGTGGGGAACCAAAAAACGAAGAGCTCAGCCATTGACCAGTGTGAGATGGAGAAGTCAGCTGCCACTGACACCCATCCCTCCGTACCCAGTGCATGGCTCTGCCCATCTCCTCTCCCCAGACACACAGACTTCCGAATACGTTTAAAATTGGCTATAAACCTTCTATTTTTTATCCCTGTAATGTTGAAGAAGAAATACTCTGTGGCTAACTGGTATACTGAAATACATCAGTTTACAGCTGTGCCTAGAACACATGTATATTGATCTCTATGCTTGCCATAAATTTGGTAGTCAATAATAAAAAGCCTTGAAGTCAGGCACTGTGGGTCAGATCCTTGAAGTCAATATCAGCAGGCTAACTTAAAGCAGCCTTCTATCCTGCTCAGCATTTTCTTGTTTGTGAACATTTAATTCAGTGGATACAACTGCAAAGAACCTACTGGGAATCTCTATACTCTCCTGCAAAACTAACATGAAATTTTAAAATAATAACACAGATTTAATTCAAGTGAGCATTGCTGCTGTTGAAATAATCCCTGAGTTTAGTTTTTCCTCTCCCCATTGAATTAGGACCACTGCTTATTCCTTCCTACCCTTTGTGGCAAAGGAGTGAGGATATGTCCTTCATAGCCTCCGAGAGTATTGTGCAGATAAACCAGACTGATCTTGCACAAGGCTAGTACAGGCTCACAGTATTTAATACCTCCTTTAACCTTTTCCTCTTTTCACATAATGATTTTAAAGGACGAGAAGAAGGATGAACGCAAAGATTTTTTCCCCCCGTGAATTACACACACAGTCCAGGTGAACACAACAGGGCACGTTGTGTATGCTAAACCATTTAGGTATCAATCTTTGATGTCCAAGACCACCAAGTGTGTAGAAATATAAATATAGTCAACTCTAATGCCTTGATTTAAAACAAAACTTCCTCTCGGCAAGAAGCTGATCATAGCTGTAGTATTATGGTGGTGTACTGTACACTACACCACTGTATATAGGCTACTTAAAGCTCAGCTGAGCTCACTGACTTCGAGGCAATCCCATATTTTCAGTATTCCTTTCTGTTGAGTGTGCAAATGTAACAAATGAAAGAAATTGTGGTGACAGACAGGTAAACTTCAAATCTGAAGTGATTAGGTCACACATATACTTTCCCATTCTTCTGCAGTACAAAGTAAGTGCGCAAAGATTACAAAGGACAGTCTATTTTTTTACCTACCCTGCAATTTCTACAAATTTTCAGGAGTAAAATCAGTACTGGCTTCTGCCCCATGCAATGCCACTGACTTCAATTTAGAAACTGGCTTGGAGCCCAGTATATTCCAGCAGAATTATGAGACAGGCACTTATTTCCTCTCCAGTTGTCTCTATTCATAGTTTTCAAAAGCTGGCAGGTATTCTCACAAGAGTCTTTGTGCCTGGCAAAAAATAGTGGCAGGCCCCTTCTGTACCAATGCTTTACTCAGGAGCTGCTTGTGATTCTCATCACTGCAGTGGGTAAGAGAGTTTGGACATAAATTCCTGCTGAGATTCCAGTTACTCAAAAATGCAGTCTATAATAAACATTTGGTGGGTGACCTGTGGCAATATACACCTTTAAGAACAAGTGTTTATTTCACAAGGTACGGAAACTCCTGGCAGAACATATGTGTATAACAGTAATACCCAAAGGAGTAATAGGTATCTATCTATCTATATATGTATATGCAAATATACAGATATAAATACGCATATCATACATATACCTCATATATATAAGTACACATCCTGCATGTCTTGGCAATGAAGCACAAATATTCAACAATTCCAAAATATCCCAGTTCTTAACTTTTCTAATTGTATTTTCGTGATGGTTAATTTTATTCAGCAGAGGAAGTTCAGCAACTTTATACGTACGCAGAAATAAAGAACTATGAACAAAACCTCACTTCATTGCTCTAAAGAAATTAATTCTGCCTTAGACAAAACGGTTTTGTTAAAACTAACAGTTATGTTACAGTGGAAAACAGGAAAAAGCCTGGCCAGTGAATTACTAAGTGTAGAGCAAAATGCTCTCACTATATTCTTTTTTTATGGGTTCAATATTGCAAATTCCATCCACATGCAGTATGCCTCCTGTGCGCTATTTTAAGAGGGGTGTTACTGAACTCAATGGGACTACTTTTCTTAGAAGCTATGATCAGGCAAGGTTGTTACGCTGCTGACACCTTCAGTGTTAGCAACCAAGGAAAGCCTTTCAGTCATTAAACTTTATCCCCAGAGGATGAATGTCTGAGTTTTGTGCAGTGGCATAGGATTGATTAGGTAATACTTATTACCTGATTAAATTATTTGCCATAATGTAGAAATAGACAAAAATTCTCCAAGGTTCCTCTCCGTATGACCTGGGGAGGAGCCACCCTTCATACCTCAGGGTTGCCATTCGCTGTGACTTCAAACACATGAGCAAGATGGACTCTAAGAAACAAGGTTGTCTTCACCTCGGGAGTACACCCTTGTTCAGCGCGTTAGGGGACAGTTTCTGAAGCCTGACAAGAAAACAACACTAATCCCCGAGCTACCACTAGCTGACAGGTAGTGATGGAAAAACATCCTCTCCATCCCTGCAGGTAATTAGCTAAAGCACTGAAGAAGGAGGTTTCCCTACTGTCATTGCCTTACAGCAAAACTGTGTGTGTGATGGGCACCTTGAGGGCAACACAGACAAACCTCTTCCCTCCACGCCTCCCAGGGGGAGGAAAGGAGCAGAAGCATTACAATCCTTGCACGTATAAGCAGAGAGTTTAACTCAAAAGCTGCTTTAAAGCATATCTACAATATGCATTTTCAAGCCTCTAAGTGAGAGTCAAAACATCTCTTCTGATGAAATTATGTTGACAGGGCTTGGAAATTTAATCTCACATGGAATTGAATTCATTCAGCTTCAGCTGCCAGTCATTGGATCTTGCTATTAGTTTGATACTGAGGTAGAAAAGTGCCCTGATGTAACTGCTGTGTATAAGTACTGACACACAGGGATGAAGTAATTTCTCAGCCTTTTAAGTACTCCACTTCCCTGAAAGTCATATTTAAACGCTTTGATTTCATTAGCACTGGGCTTTTAACACTACTATGTTGCAGTTGTTTTCTTCATTCCTATGTGCATAGCATTATAGTAAAATACATATGATGATTCTTCTTTTTCTATCAAACTGTGCATTTTTATTTTTCTTGCAGTTTTAGATATAAAGATTATTACTGAAAACAAAAAGCCCCTTCCCCCCCCCAAGCTACTCCACATTAAAAAAGTGTGAATTGTCTTTAAAATATAGTGTCTTTGCAATGAAAAGTTTGAAATGTTTTCTTCAGCTGGGGACTATCTCTTTCATGCCAAAGCTTAAAAGACAAGAGCTTAATCTTCTTCAGAAAAGGGCGTATTCTGCACTGAAATATATGCAAAATGCCCAGAGGGCTTTCAGCTTGCATGGTTGTTGCAGTCACTTACTGAGCTCAGGATGGTGCTTTGCTTCTGTCTGTCGTTGGGCTCAGCGGCGGCGTACCCTGAGAAAGCCAGCATGCAATGCTTTAATGGTCTTGGGATGACAATAGATGGTCAGGACGTGTGAGTTCGATTTCTGGCAGCGTCACAGATGTGATGCTGTGCCTTCAGCAGATATCCTTTACCAGAGGCTGGTTAGCAATATACACCTTCCCTTGTGAAGGGTTTGAGGTCTGCGTATGAAAGTGTACAGCAATTGTAAACATGATTTATTACTAGAAAAAGTGATACTCTATTGGAGCACACAGAATGTGAGACAGAGGCAAGGAGATACACTTTTTGTTTTTTTTTTTCACTATGCACTATATTACATAGATAATTTACATTTATATTAGATAGTATAGCGTGGAGCAAAACAGATGGTTGAAGCTGCTCTCATTCGTACTTTTACCTGGAGCCATAACATTATACTTAGCTGTAAGAACTCAGGGTCTCAAAGTGACAGTCTTAAGTCGCAGTCCATGATGGGTGGAAGTAAGAGTTTTCATTCAGTTATAGCAAGATCCCAAAGTACGTTGCAATGCCCTGCCCTTGGCACACCCTTCTGACTTAGCTGTGGCTAATATTTCCCATGCTGGGGCGTCACTTGGTGATGGCATTTGGGGTTTCTCCATCTGGCTGTGCCAGGCGGCAGGTCGAGGCGGTGTGCCAGCTGCTGAGAGTCCCACTGTTGGTGCCACCAGCCCTTGACCCCTCTCATTGGTACCCACTTATGGGTGTGCTCCTCCAGCATGGAAGAGCCCCTGCTGGGATGCCCACATAAGTGGCAGAGTCTTAGACCAAGGTTTTTAATAGGAAGAACAACTCTGCAGGTGGACATCCAAGCAGCAGCATCTAAAAACGTACTGTTTAGCGTTAGAGGAGTAACTACAGGGGCTCCCGGTACAAGGCCAAAAATGCCTCAGCCCTGCGACATACAGCACAGCAGCAGCACAAGCTCATTTGATAATATCAGGTGGGGTCAACAATTTTCCCAGCTTACTTTTGCCCTGGTAGGCGTCTTGCCAGATCAGGTATCACCTGGCACTCTGCAGCTGGCATGGAGGTGGCATTAAAGCCGAAAGCTGGCCTGAGCTCCAGAGCAGACGCCGTGGCTCATTCGGCTGCAGTGCAATTGTGTGCCGAGACAGCCTAATCCTGACCCAGTCTGTGGTGGTGCGGGCCGTGGAGCTCAGCCTGAGGAGCACCTCTCGTGGGGCTCGGTCCCACTCTCGGGGCAGCTGGAGGGCAGCCACCCTCTGACATCCCTGGGGCTGGACTGGGCACGTGGGTCATCTCTGCATCTACCCAAATGAACATTAGCCCTGCTCAGGAAGCAGCAAGTGTCAAGAGAAATGTTGGTTTGGCTTCTCGCACCAGGGCAGGTCAAGGTACTGCAGGAGCCATTCTCCTTTGGGAGCAAAATTCAGCGTTGCCTTCAGCACAGAGGACATAGCTCTTTCTGGTTCAAGATCTATGTGCCAGCTTCATAAGCCTTAAGGATATATGCTCGAAACGTGTTTTACTTTGTAAAAGCAAAGAGCTTTCTTGTTTTCTGTACAGTCAGGGAAAAATTTGCAGAGCTGGGAAGTAGCTGAGGTTGGTGGCCATTAAAAATCATACAAGAATTGAAGCATATGGACACCCTGGTTAGCAACTAATATTGTAACTTTTAAGGCCATAAGATAAAATGAAAGAAGCAATTATTAAAGATTTAAGATAAGGGTATCTCTATAAAATCCCCTGTATTACATTACACAACTTCAAATAGATAACAAAAATAACAACTCTGTGCCTATATTTAAAAAGGAAAATAGAAACATTGGTTAATGTTTCAGAGTATCTAGAAGGAATGCAAAAAAATTTCAATGTTTAGGTTTAGAAAATGTGTAAAATTATGATGTTCTGGTGACATTCCCAAATTCCAGCTTTTTAGCCTGTTGATGTCCCCTTCCCAGGTTGTTCCTTGAATGCTGTTTTACATCTTCAGAAAAAATATTTTGTAATGTCTTAGGTTGGTTTCTGAGCAGAAGAACTGAGCTCACTTCAGCCCTAATCACTCCTGTAAGTTTCTTGGATGATGTGCCCTTCTAGGACAATCCCCATTTTTTTCTACCTCATTGCTTCTGAGGAGCTCCCAGTATCTCCCAGCATGATTTGCTTTTTATACCTCCCTTTGTGTCATCCTGCAAACTCTGCTGCCTTCAGTTATGTCACTTTTTATTTACATTGGAAGAAAGAGTAAAATTGACCATTGGAATTAAAGCAGCTGGAATTTTGGTCCCGAACTCGACCAAACTTCAGTGTTTGCAACTTCCAACCACTCTGATTATTCATATAGGAAGCCAAAGTCTTTGCACATTGTGCACATTATACAATGGTTTACGGGTGTAAACTGATTGTGAATATTTTGTCATCAAAATCCACCCAACTTGTGTCTTACCAACTTAAAATACTTGTGTCTTTATTCCATTCTCTCTAGGATTTACACTTTTATTGAAGTTAGTGCAAGAATAAGACTTTTTTAGTATGTTCTTATGGTAGCGGATGCAGTTATGACATTGTCTATAAAATCCTCTGCTGCCAACAGTACCTATCCAGAAGCCACCCTGAACAGATAACTGCTGACAGGGGAGATAGCTGGAGCCGGAGCTGGAGCCAGCTCCAGCCCCGCCAAGGTGGGGAATGGGGTTTTGCCCCGAGATAGCAGCCCCTGTGTCTGGGGCACAGCGAGTACCCCCCATGGGGTACAGAGGCAATCATGGCCTCTCCTTGGCCCCCAAGGATGCTTTAGGAGATAACAGTTTTTCTCTGGAGCCCTTTTTCTAAGCCCTGTTGCCATCAACGAGTACACCCAGGGCTGAACATGGATGAAACTGAACCACTGGTGAAAATTATCTAACTGACAACGCACCCAGCACCACTCCAGATACTGCTCTAGCTTGTCTGGCTTTTCAGCATTTCCTTTCTCTCCACAGATTTTCCACTCTTGCTAAAACCAGCTCCACAGGTTGTGGCAATAGTTTCAAGGGGTTGTGTAAACAGCAGAATTGCTAGGTCATCTGCGCCTCTGCTCAGCCGGTGGCAACGCTGGCGTCTCTGCTCCCTGCAATCTGTCATCCTAAAGTAGACAGAGGTTGACAGTTGTTCTCATGCCGAATGCTACCTTTGCCGTCAAGCTACTGTGCTCATCCAGCCATAAAATTTATTGTAGTTAGCCAGGTGGCTTTATATTTCAAAGGTAGAGACCCTATTTCCATGGTAACTGGGTTGGATTTTTGTTTCTCCTTATATCTGGAATGGAAACGTTTCCAGAAGGGGTATTGGACTGCTCTGTGACATTTTAGGATTTTTTATTATTATTCTGTAGACAGCTGGGCTATAAGATGCATCAATCTTTTTTTTTTTTATGACTGAGTGCAATTCTGATATTAATGACGAAAAGATGTCTGTTTCTGTCAACCCTGTTTTGTCTTGGGGAAAAGAAAACAGAAATTACTTATCCTTTGGATCGTTTGGTAGGCTCATCGCACCTTAGAAACATTTAAAAGCAACTGTAATGGCATGGGGCATGTGTCTGACTGGGAATGACTTCACTACTATGAAAATACCTCTGTAGATGTTAAATAATGTCTTATGTACCACTAACACGAGGATGAATTAAGATTAGAAGGGAGTAAGCTAGAACTGATGCAGGTGAAAAAAGATAAATATTTGATGGCTATTAAAATGCGTATCTTTTTACAGAGAATGATTGAGTTATAGTTTTGTTAAAAGCGTCTTTCAGTTTTGTTAAAAGCAATAAGAACCCAACAGAAGTATCTTATGGTCCTGTTTTGATTTAATTATTAACTAGCAAGAGGAATCAAAATAATTAAATAAATTTGGCTCTTTCCATTACAAGCATAGCATTGCGGTTCACAGTGGCAGACCATGGACAGATCTGACATTTGTAAGGGAAGAAAGGGTGGGCAAAATAGAGCAGCTGGTTTTTGTGGCACATGCTGGGAGAGAGCAGAGGGGAACCCATGCTGGGGGGCAGCCTGGAGATGTGCTGGGGCACAAACCTGCCCCTTGGGGAACAGCCCCATGGGGTTGCCTTATGTAGCTGCAAGTAATGGCACACTCATTATCTACCAGCTTCTGAGTCCATAAATTGTTTTACAGTTTGAGGCCCGTGGATAAAAAAGTGTCCCATTCACTTAAGAGCAAATGGTTCCCTTGTTTGGAGTTATACTGTCCTTTATTCCTTTTGCACCTCTCTCATTTGAGAAGTCCTCAGCCATCACCGCCAGAGACTGGGGAATTTCAGCGTTGATTCTCCTGGGCGAAGGCTGGGAGCGCGGTACGGAGCTGGCTCTTTGATCTGCAGGAGTGGCGGTACTCACAGCAATGGGCACCAGACTGGACCAGTGCCTGTCTGCTGGGGAAGCATCCTCCTCCTTTGAGGTTAGGGAGCCATCTAAGCACCAACCGCCCCTGGCTCCTATGCCCTTCATTTGAGTTGTTTAAATGAAGAGACTCCTGTGAATGCTATAAAACTGCAGTTTACTGAGAAATCAAGGACCAGCGGGCTGTGATAGGAAGCCAATTTAGTCCACAAAAGCAAGAGCCACGATAAGGAAGAACAAAGGACAAAAGGAAAAAAGGCAGAAATCATGCCTAACAATTATATGACTAACCCACTCACTCCTCTGCAACGATTAAACATTAAACCCCCACAAGCTAAGTAAACAAAAAAAAATACCCTCTGAATTCCCCTAAGGCTTTGTCTTTCTAGCAAGGTCTGGATTTGAGGGACGAGCGCAGCCGCATCCTCCACCGAGCTCCGCTCTGCCCTGGAGGTGCTGTCTGTAACGGGGCTGTCTGTAACAGGGGTGTCTCTGCCCTGGCTGTCCTCAGCTTGGGGTGCCGAGCACGCTGTGCGTATAGCTCCCATACCATCCCTATAGATGCAGCAGGGTGTCAGAGGCTCTGTCCCTCAGCAGAGCAAGGGGCTCCACCTTATCTGCATGGATTCTAGCCCAAAGAGGCAAAGTGGTACCTCTTTTTTTTCCTACAAAGGAATATTTTGGGTTTACCTCTCCTTAGCTGTTATAACCCCACTAGCTTGTCCTCCTTTGGCTTCATTTTATTCATCGGGCGGATCCCAGGCACATGCAGATTGCCTGTAGTCTGAAATTTGGCTTTTGCTACTTATCGCCTCCTCTGTTTGCCAGCCCAGCTTTAATTATTCTGACTAACTTCAAAAAGCAGAAAGAGATTTAATATCATCCCAGATTACAAAGCAAGGAACTCAATTTACTTTTACAGAGCAGCCTTGCCAAAACAAAGACGGCAGAAGTGGTTCTCTCATAGGTGGACTCAACCACCGCTTTTATCAAAGAAAGGAATGGAGCAGCCGGCTTCCCACGCGGCTCCCATCCCAGCTCCCATCCCTGCAGAACCCAGCTTCCCTCGGGAATGCAGCGCAAGCATGCACAGACATGCTGGAGTGAGCAGCGCGCAAACAAATCTTCCTTTCCAGGGTCCCACAATGCGCTTGCTTAACGAAAAGCTCAGCTTTCCACCTCCGCTTTGGTCTGCCGCCTGTGTTTGTGTTGCAGGCTGTAAATGGGGTCAGCAGAAGTTGCTGAGATTGTGATTCAGTTTTTTCCTGTGGACAGCAGTGAGTCACTGCAAGGAGGGTATGGGATGGATTACTGGCAGGGAAGGCTCTGAGGTGGTGTTATCCCCGAGACGTGTCTGGGGGCAGCTGGAGAAAGGGGATTGAGCTGACAATGAACACTTTCCCCCTGCAGCACCTCCACTGCTGTCTGAGCAGCGGTGCAGCAGTCAGGTACCCAGGAAGGTCTGGGGCCATGGTGAGACTCTGTGAAAGAGCTATGATATGATTCCAAGTCACCACTTTTAGGCATGTAGCGTAGGTAAACAGCGATGCCCTGGCTGCACACTTGTTCACAAATACACCGACTTTGTTAAATTGCCATGATAAATCCAGACGCACAAAAGGTCAGACAAGCAAAAAGAATTTCTGTTTGCAAAATTTGCAAATATCCCACTCCTGAAGCTCACCTCTGAACACCATCACTTGGAACAGAACAAGGCATCTGAAATCAAAATTAGAAGTATGTTATCATAAATGTTTATTTCTTCAGTGCTGTGGACAAACCCACGTGGCACTTACAGTCTATGCCTGGCTGATATAAATGGGGCTGTAGCGTAATGGGACTATTCCTCAGCAGAACTAAAGGTAAGGCTAGGCAATGGCAACTGGTTGAGTTATTGTGTCTAATAAGTTGATTCAGCCACATGAAGGGCTAGCTTAAAATAATGTATTTTTTAATGTTTGCAATAGGCTATGGGCCTGTTTGCAGCTAGGGAATATGAT
The DNA here is from genome assembly GCA_013401275.1 of Pandion haliaetus. Lineage (NCBI taxonomy): Eukaryota > Metazoa > Chordata > Aves > Accipitriformes > Pandionidae > Pandion > Pandion haliaetus. The sequence continues at coordinate 188,168 of VYZV01027201.1, read as the reverse complement.
TCAGTGAATGAGAAGTGGCATATTAAGCTCAACTGCTTGAACAAATGTGTGTGCAAATAACAGTGGTGGATTAAGGACTTAGTTTTAACAAGTAAAAATGTAAAGCTCTAAGGGAGTTAGAGAGCTGAACAGAGGAAAAGTAAATGGAAATGGCAAAATAGGAGAGGAAAGGAAGAGAACAGGGAGAAGTAAAAAAAAAAAAAAAGAAGTTATGGAGCAGATAGATACAAAACTAGAGGAGATTACCAGGAAGAAAACAAAACCAAGCAGAGACTGTCCCCTTTCAGATGGTGATGGTGAAATGAAAAAAAACCTCGTTGGAACCTAAAGCGGTCACTTCAGTTCAGCTCCCCTGGAGAGCCTCATAAAACCAGCACGACGTACCCAAACATACGGAAAACGGTGAGTACCGCTGCTGTGTAATCTGTTTTCTTTCATTTGATGGAGGTCATGACTTTGATATTTTCCACCAGACTGGCCCAATTTGGCTGTCGGGCTGTTTGTTTGTTTACAAATAGAGAAATGTCTCTGACATCTGTCTGCATTCTCCTAGCAGCTACCTCATGTTTTTTGCAACTTCCCACCCTTGCCCACAGACCTTTCTTGGAAGGTTAGTTTAGTTTGTGTTCATTAGAACACCCTTTAGCTGAACTCTCTTAACACAACACTAAAATGACAAAATTGCAGCGGATGAAAACTGTCTTAGCCCTTACGTAATGTTTTGCTAATTTTAACAAACAGGTTGAATTGTAGGAACCGGTGGGGATGCTGAAGAGCCATAAAGAGATTACATAGTCAGATATTTCTGGAAACGTCTAGATTTCTAGAAATACGGATGAAATCATAACGAGATCAGAGTGCAGCTGTGTAGAGAAGAGGCAACTCTTGTTTCACCTCCATCGTCAGGCCAAAATTAGTCCAACACCAGTTGGAGAAGTGATGCGGTCGCTTGGCTTTACAGCAGCTAGAGCAGAAACCCGTGAAATGGCCACGAGCTGGGGCTGGGGCTGGGTATTAATGAGTCCCTTGAGCCCTCGGAACAGCTCCTGGCTCATCCCTGTGTGCATCCTGCTGCAGGTTCAACCTGCAGCTCACCTCCTGGGGCATCCCTTGGGGTTACCTGGTGCCACTGCAGGAAAGAGAATTAATTTGGGAAATACACGGAAACCACAAGGTCAAAGCCTCAAGCAGAAATTTTTCGAAGAAACAAGCTGTTCTCTGAGCAGCCAAGTAATAACCCTACGGATTTGTGTCTGACCCTTATCCCCATGCTGTGAAGGCTCGCAACTTCTTCCCATGTCCTCCTGGCCGTCCCCTGGGGTGCAGCTGCCCAGCAGGCAGGACCGCAGCCAAGCACCATGTGTCCTCTCCGCCAGCATCCCGACACACATCTCTCCTCCCTACTCCCTGCCAATTTTTATCATATGGGCAGGGATGTCATTATCTTTGGGATTTGTTAAGCTCTTGCAAATTTTATTTTAATTAGCCAATGAGTTCTGAAATATGACAAAATGTATTTTAGCCTTAATTCTGCTTTAAAATTGGCTTTTGTGGAAGAACACATGAAAAATGATGTGTGTGAGCTTGGGAGCTTACTACCTATACAATTTATCTACTAACGGCTATCCCTAAATGTTTTACATTTCCTACAATGTGTCAATGTTATAATTGTACAGCTAAGTGAACAGGGGTTTTACTGAACTATCTCTGGGAACAGTTTACACTTAAATACTCAGCCAACTGTTAACTGCTAAAGCTTTTACAGAAATGATTGCCTTAAATTTCCTGTCAAAATTGTGATTTAGTGCAAGCACACTGCCATTTTTTTAGCAAGCAAAAAATAAACTTTATGCAGTAGAAATGTGCACATGGTCTTTGGCAGACTGTTTTCCTGACCTCAGAATTACCATGAAACTTGCATTTTAAATACTGAGAATCTTGAGAGTAAATGTATTTACAGGAATGAAAGCCTGACCAGAATGATAAATGAATCAGGCTTAATCAGAAATAAACAGTGACCTATTCATAGCTGTTTCAAAAAGGCAAAAATTTTGCAGATGTTGTTAGGTCAAGTTATATAAAAAGACAGTTTATAACGAGCAGAATGTGTGTGCTAAAGTCAAGGGAAGTCTTCACAGACACATGTTTTTCCCATAGCTACGTGACTTCATTCCCCAGTGGCATGGCTTCATTTTGATACATGCTCCTTTTCATTTCTGACGATTGCACCATCCCCTTGGTGGTGGGACTGCTGGAGAGCACAGTAAGAACTTGGCGACACATGGGAAACTGAAGTTTAGGCTTAAATCCCTTAAGACATCCCAATCCATATTCATGGGAGGGATGCCCAGTGCCGAGCAAAACCTACCCTGGGAACGTGCGCGATGGCCAGCACAGGGGCGATTGCTGCACTGCTCTGATTTTAGGTGCAGATTTTATGCATCAGTGCCTCCATGGTGCCCGCTCCCTGTGTATGCGAAACACTTGCTCAGAAGGCAGCTCCGGCTCCCATGGGCAAGGTTTCACCTGTCTAGAAATGCAATTTTGAGAGTCCTGTGTCTGGAGTCCAGCAGGAGTAAAGAACTCATCTAGAGCTGGAGCCCATTTTTCTGCCATCTCAAGTGATGGAAGAGTCAGGCAAAGGGCTTCAATTCAACCAGCAGTGGAGCTGGGGTAGAGCCAAGATGAGTTTTTAAAGTGCTCAGGAGCTGACAGTGATTTTCATTTGAAAGCCCTGATTATAGAGAGTCTGCACTGAAGCCCAGAACAGCAGAACCTGTTCATTGACTTGGAGCCCAACACACGCTCCATTAAACCGCATTTCATTTATTCTAAATAAATAATCGGCATCCTTTATGGCACCATAATATATCCCAGGTAGTGTCTCTGCTGTTATTAAAGTAGAAGAAGAGGGGAAAGGGATTGATAGCCAATGTTTCATGCACTGAAAGGCAGAATTAATCATAACCCGGGTACAAGATGGCAGTGCTGCATCAGTTCTGGCCTAAGCCTGCCTCTCCGTATATCACCATGTTGCACAATATTTCAGCTGTAACACAGAAATTTTGGAATAGAGTCATCCTGGAATGAACAATTTATACCCAAGGTATAGCTCTAATGGCATTAAACAGGATCCCTTGCTCTGAAACAGGCTGTATTTGTCCCCTCTGGAGGCAGCAGGGTTGCATGGGTGGCTGCAGAAGTCAGACCTGGAGGGACCAGAGGCTGCAGAATCGTGCACAAAAATTCAAACTGTAGAAGTGGGGCAGGAGGAAGGGACATAGGCTGGAGGGTCAGAGAGGGCACAGAGTAGTGTGTAGACTCATAAGGACTTACAAAAACAGTTGCACAAGTGATCTAGATTAGGCTTATTCACTGATTTTGTAAAGTTAGGGCCCACTTGGAAAATATTATTCAATCAAAAAGAAATTAGAAAACATGTGTGGAACTGTGGGAAAGCTGAGACGTGAACACCCCCAAACTTTCTCTTCCTATAATCTAGAGCCAGGTTTTGTCATCCGAGCCCATGCCTTAATACAGAGGAAATTGCCAATTTTCAGCAAGAACCTATGGGTAGTGGAAACAGGCTGTTGATCGAATTTACCCTTCAAATGAGCATGACACGAGGAGTCATGCAGTTGCTTATTTTCACTCTGTGACGAACATTATTAGTGGGCTAAACTGATTGCTCCTGCTTCACCAACCCCATCAGGTGCTAAAATCAGTTCTTCAGGTGGGGAAACACTAGGACTGACTGACTCGAGGAGGTGGAAGAAGATGAGCATGTGTCGCATGGCTTGGAACAGATGGTAGCCATGCTTCAGCACCTACACCCAAACCTAAACCAGGATCCATATTGGAGGAACTGATCTGATTTATTAGTAATTTAAAATTCTAAGATGACTTCTGGCCAAGTATTTGGTTTGGCAAAATAGCTGCAATCTCATTGCTTTGAACTTTTAGCAAAAAGACAGTTTCTTTTTAAATGAGGAAGGGGTAGCTCTAGGCACTTTGTTTTCCTGCCGTGGAGCAGACAGGGTGTAATCTATACCTGAAATCTGAGTTTTGCAGACAAGGTGAAAAGAAGCGTGTTTGACTTCTAAGTAACTATTCAAAAGTCCTGACATAGATGCACACAGAAGAACCACAGATGGTGTCTCTTAAACAACTTTTTGCAAAAGCTACGCAAGCAATTCACAGGTCTTCACAGGAACTTGGTATTTTGCTGGGGAGCATAATCCTTTCTAATACTGTTAATTTTAATAAGCCCTTTCTTGTCTGGTGGTTAGACCACAGGTCTACAAGTCACAACACAGGCGTACCGTTCCTGCTCTTCGTTAGCCCTGTGTCTCACCTCAAGCAAGACACTTACATTGTTACATTTCTCTGAACCTTCAGCTCTAAAATTATAAAATATTTGCCCATCTCTATTGCTCAACTGAAATAACATTTGCAGAGCACTTTGGGTTGTCAGACGAGAGACATTATTTATTAGTGTAATTTCTGATTTCGGTTACACCCACGCAACCTGCTTGTTCATGTGGAACAGCGTCATTTCTCTGACTTCCTTTCTGTGCAAAGGCTTGGTGTTATCTGCATTAGGAAGTATGGTTAAGGAAAGAAGTATGCTGCTTTTTAAAGTTTTTTTAGCTATATCTACTTAGCATGTGCTTTTCCTTTCACAGAAGTAATTTTACTTTTTTCTAAGCTGAAAACCTTGCTTCTGTGAGTTACATTCCTGAGATAACCAATTAGCACTTTCCATGAGGGCTTGAGTCCACGTGCCACCAACATTTTCTTTGAAGTGCTAAGCATCTCCTTTTGACACCACCGTCAGTAAAAATTAAGGGAACTCAAATACTCCAGAATTGAACCTTGGGTGGAACGATTCTTGTGGAGGTTATACACGCTTGAGCATCCCTTGTAGAAGGCACTGGCCTTGATGTGCAAAGTATTTTATTTACAGAATCTGTGCTTATCAGCCCTCTAGCTAACTGTGACCCTTGAAACACTCAGCAGCTTCTAGAAAGAGCCAAGTTAGTTAATGGTCATATGTAGATACGAGGATCAATGGGCAAAGGCTGAAGAAGTCTAGCATAAAACCATATCAGCAGTCTGTTGAATCAGCTCTTTAAACAAACTGCTGGATGTCAATGCAGGATTTTGAAGTCTTATGTGCTGACAGGCCCTTGTATTTGCCTACTAATGGCAAAGGCATTGTATTTGTCATCAACTGAATAGCAATACTTGGAGACAGCATTTTTGTCATGGACTGAATAGGTGTTGCAACAAGCCTGATGTTTCTCTGGTACTCCGTGTCTGCCACCACATTTTAAAATTCGTGGACTATGTCTACTTTTTTAAAATCTATTTTTTATACGTCCTATCAGAGTCCAAGCTCTTTTACATGCATTGAGCATTTACTTGCCACAAATACCACATCAGTGTGTAGACATAGTAAAGAATAACTGCGGTAGAGTTCATCCTTTTCCAAATGCCTTTTGCAAGAGGATCATGTCACTCCAGATTTTGGTTGAGCTGGTCAGTACCCAACTGTGTATCTGACTTTCTGAAGAGGTAATGAATAAAAATCAGGCAAAAATCTGTAACATGTATGGGAAAACCGACTGCTAAATATTGTTTGTGTCAACTGGTAATTACAATTTAGATTAGGAGACTGTAGCCCCTGGTTACCTGCGGCTTTTTTCAGGTATAAACAGAAATAAGGTTCTCCAAGGTGTTTTCAGCAGGAGTGAAAATACTGAGTCCCATGCCAAGGTGTGCACAATGCATTTGATTTCTCTACCATTTTTGCTGTTAGTTCAAATTAAGGGGATGCTGCAGAGTTTTGACCCAGAATGACAGGGTTCTGTAAAATTGCTACATGCAGCTTAAAGAGGAATGTGTTTCTGTGAAAAGTAAAGAGATTCCGTGGTAGGGATAGCCATCCCTGCCAGCAATGCTGGAAAATGTGTTGAAGAGGACCAGGCAAACACTTTGTCTGACATCCCGAATGAGAGATGCACGTTCCAAACTTGGACACCTTGCCAGTGTTTCCAGTGCTCATACCATACCCAGACTTGGTCCTGCAATCTCAAATTATTAAATATTTTGGTAAGAAGAAAGATCAATTTTGGTTCAAAACTTATCTCCTCCACACTGCTGTGGTGTTCAGTTCTGAAGGCATCTTTCAAACTACTCCTTTGCCAGCCCAGCCCTGTAAGCCCAACGTTTGTCTCAGTGAGGGCTGAGACTGAGTCTGGTAAGTACCAGCAGCTCTGGAAACCCCCGAGCAGCAGCAGGCTGGCAGCACAACCTGTGTGCTGCAAAAAACCCCCTATTCACCACCATCACCAATATTATTAATCAGCCCACGGTTTGCTCAGACAGGAAATTGTTACTGACCACTTTAATTTTACTAAACAAATGAAACCACCCCATTACTCATTCAAATCTAATAAACCGCAGAACACAGAGGAGGAAGTGAGCACTTTAAAATGGCTTGGAGAAAAGTTCTCACTTTGTTTTGCCATTTAATTAAAGCCAGGCTCTTTACAGGAAAGGGAATAATTAAATGGTAACAACATGTGTACTATGATAATCTTCTTCACTGGCATCTCAACACGCAACTTGCTACTGAAGGCAGGGGGACTTTTTGTGCTGCTCTTTACATTCCCATAGCATTACCTGCTCCTCAGAAAGAAAAGAATTAGAAAATACATTGAGTGCCAGGACAGATCTCTTCTGCCATGCTCTGTTGGGTGATACGGGGCTTTGTTACAAAGGGGCCGATAAAATACATTTCCTGACACTTACTGTCTGCAGACACTCAGAAAGCGACTTCCTGAAGATGGGCCCTGCAAAACACCTGACAACAAGCTGTTTTATCAATACCTTGGCTTTTCCTGATCATTAAGTGTCTAAAATATCAACAAAATATCATTGCACTTTTAATATTTGCAGTTCTAGCACTAGTTAAATACCTGATAGGATTTGTATGCATATGTAAATATTGTCTTTGCAGTCAGAAGGCAGAAAAAGCATGAACGTACTTGCACCACAGAGAGCGATTGCTGTAATTGTTTGCCTTTCTTCTCAACATCAAATTACTACTTTAAATGGAGGTAATTTCACAAACAGGCAGAAACTCCATTTTCGCTATGGGAATTCTTACTCTAGCGTAAAAGCTGTATGATGAAGCTTCATCATCATCTGAAAGAAGAATTCATAAATGGGAATCATTCCTTTGTGGTGATTTGGCTCCTAAAAGACGATTAAGAAAGAAACCACTAGTAGCAGATAATCTCAATAATAAGGTCAAATATCACAAAGAAACTAACACTCAACATGTTTTTGTAGCACTGCAAAGGCCGTGAAGGCTTTGTCAAGTACATACTAGTTTGTTCCTGTCTGTACAACACGTGCTCTTTGGGACTGTTGGTGTTTGGCTCCTTCACACTCAGGGGGACGGACAGTGTTTGCTGGAAGGTCCTTGCCAACTTGGAGCTAGACCGAAACAGCTCTCACCTGGTTTGCTGTACACACTTGATCTACTGCAGCCTTAATCCAACGCACACAGGAGGAAAGTCAACAGGAAGATGTATTAATTGTATTGCGTATTAAGGAAGCCCGCATAACTAGTAAAATGCCCTTTCAGTCACCACCAGAATGAACTGGTGTCTGATAAGAGAAATCATTTTTATTACCATGCATCAGTCCCATGCCTGGACTGTGTTATCCGCACAGTGCTGGCGTGGAGTTGGCCCCTCTTCCCTTCCCCTTCACAGATGTGCTGCAAAATGGGATGCAATCTGCTCTGCTTCCCATTCATCAAAATATTCTCCCTACCACTTTAGTTAGTCTTACTTAATTTGTTTTGCTATTTGGAAGGAGTTACAGATTTGACATCCTAGAAAACAGCTGTAATTTTTACAGGAAAAAAGTATGTGATTCATAATTTTCCAGAAATATGCACATTACGCATGTAGCATATTGGCACCTTCTGAAAAACACGCTAAATCTTGAAACTCATGCCATATTGTTTCTGTTCCTCTGCTTTAGATACCTGTTCAAACAACACTCCAAATCTCACAGCCTGCAAGGAAAAATCTTTGTGGTCTCTTGAGCCATTGCCATTCTCCAGCTGAAAGCAAGTGGTTGCACCTTATGAAGAAAATGATTCAAAATGGTGCCATTTTGTAATGGCACTTTCCTGTGGCACAGAGGACTATGGAAGATCCAAGGAGATGGAGTATTGGGAGCTGTAGGACAGGCCTTTTTGCTAAGCTAGGACATGCAAAAGAAATTCATAATGTAATTCTGATCAGTGTTTAATTTCAGTAATCACTTTCTGTTTGGTTTTTTTTTTCCTTTCCTTTTTAAAAGCAGCATCCTCAGCTTGCCTCATCAGGAGCTATGGGGTAAAATGCTGTGACGAAACCAGACTGTCATGGCAAGGGTCCTGAGGGAGGTTGGCAAGCAATGCAATGGAAAGTTGCCATGGCCAAGATGACCCTCAGCTCCTTCTTCCTTCTTGTCATTTTGAGAGGTGAACTTGCACATATTGTACAGAGTGGAAAAAACTCATGGATACTTGAAAAAATACTAATAATTAAATACAGTGAGCGTTTCATAAGATGCCGGTGAACACACTCAGCCTCAGAAGGAATAGCTGGATGTTTTGAATAATGCACTCTTCAGAAACCTCCGGCAAGTCAAAAAATTATTTATGAAGTGCATGTAAGGATAACAGTAGTTTATCCACTAAGCTAAAAATGTCTTTCTTTCTGTCCTCTACCTTTTAGCATCGTTTACAGGGTACCTTATAACCCAAGGTGTACCACCAAAGCTATTTTATACATGCAACAGGGAAGTAAAAGCTTTGCAGTTCAGAGGTTGTTTCTGACACCCTTCTTCTGGCCCAAATCCGACCAGGACTTCAAGGCACTTTGTAAGAATGCAATACAAAAAGCAGTAATCTGAGTTTCAAGGAATAACCTCCAACATTTTCTGTTTCCGTTCTGCAAAGGATTCTTCCATCTCAGTGCACGGCAATGCTTGGTTAGGACCACCCCCGCCAGCCGAGGCACTGGGAAGAAGTCAATCTCCTGCAAGCCCTCCAGCTGCAAGAGTGCTTCAACAGCTGCCTGTCCAGCTCGATGCCACCCTAACGCCCTGTTCCTACGCACGGCGTTATTAAGACAGTGGTATTTCCTGCTCTGAGACTGTACATTCCTATCGCTTCCTCTGAAAGAATAACTTTGGCGTAAGTAAATAGCAGCCTTCAAAGGGAGATTCCACTGCAGCGCCGTTTAAGCTGGCTTGCCACAGCTCTGGAAGTCCCCAAGCGCTCAGTGCCAGCGAAGCATCTGATCAGTTTTTCCCTACGGATCCCCACGCAGTTGGGCTCCCAGTGAAGGGGGATGCGGGGAGCCCTGGCCAGGGCTAGTTTCCTCCTGTGCCCACTTTTTTGCCACCCCTGGGCTGCAGGAGCCGTTAGGAGTACAAGTTCCCAGCGAGAGCTCCCCAGCAGCACAGGTAGCAGGCTTACCAACAAAAAAACCTCATTGTACAAGTGCTGAGGGTCCTCTTCGTCCCCCATCACCTCCACAGCAGTTATAAGAAGTGATAGTGTAGCCTTGTTAAACAAAAAACCCCCACCACGCCTCCAACTTTCAGAGCATTTTTAGACTCCTTTCCAGTGTACCTCATCCTTCATGTTTGCTTAAACAACTGTTTAAACAGTTTGTGTTTGCTTAAGCAACTAGATTTATATGCTGGATCAGTAAATAAACCTGTAACTGTATGCTTTCCTACAGTTGCTTCTACCCTGATTATTGCAAAATAAAACAAGTAGGAAAAAATTACATGTATACGAAGAAAACTAGTGTCTTTTAATGAAAAAGATCAGAAATAATAGATCTGGTTTGATATACGCAAACAGACACACAGCCAGTCATGGCTGCTTAGCTCCAGGATTTAGGTTTAGAAGCATCTCTCTAAGCAAAATGATGTCCAAGCAAAAATGTTAGGGTAGGTGATAAAATATGAACCCAGAAAGTCTGTGGGTTAGGTTTTACTGAGCTTTGGCCGGAGTTGCTGGATTGAGGAGCTCTGTCTCCTCTGGCTTAGACATTACATAGCAGAGCTCATAATTTTTCATCTGTTCTGGAATGTAATTTTGCAATAAATACCGATCTTAACCACTAGGTGCAAAGGAATTTTTTAAAATAAACTTTTATATTGTCCACCTGTGCTCAGAGTAGGTGAGAGTTTGGAAGGAAGGTGCCCCCCTGCCCAGGAGGGAGGTACCGATAGGAGCTGGGCTGCATACAGACCTGGTACTGGCACTTCAAACCTTTCCATCTGAAAATAGGAGCCAGTAAGGTTTAAATCACAAACACACGATAAAACGTACTTGAAATGAGTCCATGTAAACGAAGGGATTGAAAAACAGCTATGTATCTCTGTCCTATTTCCCTTTCCAGGAAGGAACATCTCTTGGGTAATCTAAAAACAAAACAAAGTAGCAGAAAACTTTACTTAACCTCAAGCTAATTTCCTATCTGGACTAAATTTAGCTGTTGAGATTTTCTTTGGTGTATGTGCCTCCCAACGTACTGACTTCCAGAGGGATGTTTGCCATTTGCCTAAAGCAACTGCTGTAGCACTCTGGTTAAAACTGGCTGATTTAATTTCACATCTTAGCATTAATTTTTAACATGAATTATCACTTTATGTTTGGAGACGGCGGTGCTGGAGCGGCAGCAGGAGTGTGGCAGAGCTGATCGCTGAATTTTGCTCACTGGAAAAGCCCAACCACCCACATAGTGAACAGCTGCTGGGAACTGATTTCCAGTGACCTCTGTCTCTCAAAGACCAGGCGAGAGAGAGCAAGAGGATAAAAACATTATCATAAAAGCTTCTCCATGCTTATTTTGAAACAGACAGTCATTAATTCAAGGAAGATCGAGTCAGGGACCAGCCCAAAACACTTAGATTATTTTTCCATGAGTCAAGAGTTATACTCAAAACAAAAATTAGCCTACAAATACCAAGGCCACGCTGCTGCACTAAACATTTCCCAGCACAGGTCACTGCTGCCAGCCTCCCGCTACAGAAAAAAATGTTCTGACAAATGGTTTGGAAAGTTTTTAAAACTTTATTCATTCCGTCTGTCTCTGTCTTTCTAAAACCTTTAATTTTAAGGCCAGAGATTATTTGTACTGCTGTCAGCTCAAGGTGTATAAACTCTGGAAGGAGCATAAAAGAGTGACAAGTGCATTTAGGAACTCTGTAAAATAGAGAGCAAGTAGTTCTCCTGGATGTAAGGATTTGGGGAAGTTGGAGACCACAACAAAGTGCTGCTTCTCATACCTAACTGAGAATCGCATCGTCTTCGTGATGTGAGTCTTTCCAGGGTAAGAAGATACCAGGTTACCAAACTATCACTGAAACTATGACTAAGTGGTGTCTGCTGCTCACCTCAGGCCAGTGATACTGGAGGAAGAAGGGGAAGGGAAGAAAAGAAACAATTTTTAAGCAAGTGAATTACAAAAAAAAATTCACAACCACTTGTACGAGTAAAAAATAACTCGTTTATTAAAGTACTGCTTGAAGTTAATGTTAGAACAAACACTGTCTTTGATCCCGTGCAAGTAAAGTGATTGAGAGGGAATGACAAATGCCTCCACAGACTGGCTAGAAAAGGTGATTTTAGGCTACATTCCTGCATCATGTCCCCCCGCAAGACCCACCAGGCCCCCCTGCCACAGCCCCCTGCCCGGGCTCAGCCCTGCTGCATGGGGAGCTTCTGTGGCTGCTTGGCTGTCCAGCCTGGCATCCAAGGTCCCTCTTTTGTTACAAACCAGAATTTGAATGCTTGAAATGAAATTAAAAGCTTTCTGTGCTTATAAATCCAGTGGCACCGGCTGCAGCCACCTTTTTCTGTTGTGCTAGAAGGAGCAGCACCTGGCACAGGCACACACACTGTGATACTGGGCATCCTGCTCTTGCCAGATCAGTCTTTTTTTCTTGGGTTTTTTCTTGTTTGTGGGCAGAAGAAAATAAAATTTAAAATTTAATTGCATAAACCACCCTTGTTAAATTTGACCTTTATTTTCTTCATGAACTGAAAGGTATATTTAAGATTTTGCTATTCACACTAATGAATTGTAGCAGCCTGGGATGTAAATGAAAAGAAAGCTGTACTACATGTAATGCCGGCAATTTAGTCTTCTGTAATCATTAACACTCTTTCCTAAGTCCGTAGTTGATTTACTTTGATTTTTTTTTGTTGGTGTGAGAATGTAGGGCCCTGTCTGATTTACAGACCCATATAGCCTCTGTTAGATGAATGAGACTGTGCCAGATGCAGGCCAGGACTGAAGATGATTTAAGATTGTTTCCACTCTTAGAGCAGCAGCTTCTCTTTCTATCTCTGGCATTAACAAATAAACACAATTACAGGCAGGGCAAGAGGAAGCAGCTGGTTACTAGTAGGAAACAAAGTGGTAAATAAATAAAACAATTAGCTCTAGGAAGGAAAAAAGTAAAAAATTGTTTTACTCTAATAGTTATGTTTTTCATCTGGTGACACCCAAATCTGGCAGAGATCTGTGAAAGCTGATTCAGGGCTGATTATCAGAGTTAGGTGCAGGTGGTGTCAATGACTTAAAAAAAAAAAGCTATGAATAATACATAACTAAACTTTTGTTGAGCAATTATTAATAGGAAACATGCGATTCAAGCTAAAGAAGTCTCTCAGCTAGCAGAACGTGGTACAGATCACAGTAATGCTGAAGTTGTTGATCCACAGGGCTTAGATAGCGCTAGGCAAAAAAGGAAATGTATTTTCCCTGCTATTTCCCCAAATAGTTGTGTGTGGAGCAAATCAACATCCGCAGAAGGCAAGACAAAAAAGTCTCTGCTTCTGATGCAACTTCCCATGTGTTTTCAATCAGAATTTTCCATATGCTGCCTTCTGTTGATGCATTTTAAAGCCATGTAAATGCTCTGATTGCAAAGAAAAAAAAAATATATATATATACGTATGGGTTGGCTGAACACTGCCACTGCCACAACTGCTGAAGGACTAGAAAGAGAAAGATTAATCATTTGCTTCTCCAAGTAGCTGTGCATTCATGGATCCTGGAAACACAGGTACAATTTTGCAAAGGGATCATCACAAATGAGAAACGAGCTGTAACTCCATTACATCTCCTCCCCCACATTGTGAAAGGTCACGGTTGGCTGGGCCCCATTGTAGCTCAGCTCAGAAAGTGGTAAAGGAACTCAGAAGTTGTTTTTCCCACCAAAAAAAAAAAAAAGAAAGAAAGAAAAAAGAACAATTGCATGCCACTTCCATTTTCTGCAGAGGAAATGGTGATTTGTCTCAGCCATGCTATTGCCTGGGAATTCAGCAGCCTTTGGTAATAAAGGAGTTAAACAGCAAGTTCATCTTAATTCTGGAAGAAAACATGTTGTTTGAACTGCTTCTTTCCAGGGTAAATAAGCATTAATGCTTCATAGCACCTTTTCTCTTCGAGGTGGATGTTGCCTGGCTTGACTGGCTTTTATTGAATCCCACCTCAGGTCTCACACAAACAATGTGCCACACCTGAAAGATGCAGACACGCTGGAAAGTCTCGGCATAAGAAAAACAAGTAAGAAATGTGCTGAAACGCTCTGAAATTCAGTCTCCTGAGCAGATGCGAATTCCAAGGCACAAATTAATTGTTATGTGGGCTCGCTCATCCAGTAAGTCATGGTGGAAACCCAGACGAGTATCCAGCAAATGGATTTTTCACTATGGCCTTTCAAAATATTGCAACAGCAAGGGTGTTACTGGAAAAGCCCCAGATCCTCTTTCTCTTTTGTTCTGAACCAGCCCCTCCAAACCATACTGCTGAATTTCACTCCAGGTCTTGTGTCCGAACACAAATCCGTTGTCTCCTCAGCATGAAATTCTATGTAACAGCTGTGCTTTTGACGAGCCTTTCCCATATTTACTCTTTTCAACCCAGAACGTGCGCTCTTGTACCTCTGACAGTGGGTAACGGTACATGTGCGAAAGACGTCCCAGTCCCTCTGGGTGGCATCACCTCTCCTCGTGCGGTTGTGACAACTAGACATAAGGGAAGTCATACACAAAGGCACATTAAAACATGAAAATGAGTTAAGAATACCCCAGAAGGGAACTTGTTCAGCTTTAGATCAGCCTCACATAAATCAGCCCAATGAACCGCAGTTCCATGATACTAGTTTTTCTTTTTCCTGTGTGACAGCTGCCTGTTTTCCTGCAGAGGATGGACCTGTTCCGGGCACGAATCAGGCTTGTTTAGGAAAAGAGGCTGGGTTGCCTCTAACACCTGGTGCCTTAATCAATTCCCCACATAGTCACCAGTTATTCATGGTTTAATTTCTGGAGACCTCTGATTCAGAGCTCCAGAGCTGTCAATAACTCGTAACTGGGGTCAGCTAAAGTTGCATGTCAAATAAATGAAATGCTACATACATCTAAATTCTCTGAAAGAACCCCAAGCTGGAGGCAGCAGCTGAACGGAGAAGGTGGACACTTCTGATGAAGGTGGACACTTCTGATGTTCATTTCCCTCTGCCCTTGTTCCCCAAAGGGGGGAATTCAGAGTGGAATCTTCACACCTCAGATTGTTATGAAAATACATTATTAATAAACATCTGCAGTGTTCACTGGGCAAGACTATGAGAACCATCATAAACCTGATGGTGACATTAAGTATCATGATTTCAAAAAAGTGTTTAAACAGCATATTGCAAGATGCAGCAGGCAACAAGAAGACATAACATGCAGACACCTCATTTTTTGAATGCTTTTCCACTCTGGAACAGGGATGTGGTGACAAAAATGGTTCTTTAATTATTTATTATAAGGCTTTATTATAAGGCTCATGCAAAAGGGCCCTGAATTAAGATTGTACAGGAAGTTTTAATCGTGTCATTTCACTGTTTTTGTGGATCTGACTTGGCCAGTCCAGTAGCATTCTCCCCTGTAATGTGCATCCTGCCCTTACAGAGCATTTGCTTGTAGCCAGCTGTTGGCTTTACAAAGAAAACTGTGTGAAAAGTCTGTATTTTTTCATGGCATTAACAATGAACAAAACCCCAGCTCGCAGTAGCAATATATATTCTGTTCTACACATTGTTTGTGTTCTGAGAAGGAAGAGGAACGGGGCCGGGCTCCTTCAGAAATGAGACAGAAATGCCATTGAGATCTCGTTTCCTCTGTAGGAGCTTGCGAGAGCCTCAGTCACTGCGGTCCTACATTGGGTTTGAGTAGTGTCATGGTTTGTAAGATCTGCTACCGCTTCCCCAAATCACTCATTCGAGATGAAAAAGACTAAAAATGGGCCTGCTATTAATTAGCGAAAGAGCCCTAACTGCTTAGGCGGATTGAGCTGAGGACAGTCCCTTTGAATGGGGAGCAGAGATCCCCTCACTTCTACTCCTGATGAAGAGTGGGAGGGAAGCCTCGGGACAGCTCTGCAGCTAGAACAGCCTCAACGTGTCTGGTAATTAAGAGATCATCCCTGACGTGTCCAATGGTGGTCAACAGGCCCTGGGTCTCCTCACCACAAGCAGCACAGCATATGCCCGGTTGGACATCAAACCCTTCTGAAGTAATTGTTTAAAGTAGTCGCAGCCAAGCAGAAATAGGAAAATGTTAGATGCTGTTTGTGTGCTGGTTGTACACATTGACATTCAGACTCCAAAAATGGTGGGATGGCTTAAAATGTTGTTGTTGTTTGTAAATTATAGTTTAGGGGCTCTGCTTGTTTAACTGGCTTACTGCGATTCGAGATACTTTAGGGCGGTACATGCCGATTTAGCTGCTTCCAGGGTGTGGGGCTTTTAAACCCATTCTTCCTCCTAACTCAAAATCATGGGACTTGTGAAAAAATTGCAAGTTGGCAACACTGTGCATATATTGGGTGGCTTTTATGGGAGAAGAGGTCATTGAAAGCTTCTACTTTCCTCCATCTGCTTACAAGGAGCATATAAAGGCAATCTCATTTCCACACAATCTTATCACTACATGGTTGCAAGAATGTTAGTTAAATCAGAAATGCTAGCTGCACTGTAAAAGCCCATCTTCAAATCCAGAAGCTATCCTGGGAGAACAAACTGGATAATGTTCACTTCAACCAAGAGACTCTGAATGATATTTTAGTTTATATATTTTTTTAAATATACTGTGGCCTTTTCTGTGAAATTAATTTCCTCATCCCCTCTTCCTCCTCCTTCCCTCCCACCTGAAGTGATGGCCACTATAAAAGAGACTTCTTGATCCCAGATGTGTTCCATTTCCTGCAGTAAAAATTAAAATCATTGCCTTTTTCATAAGTAGCTGCCAAGGATAGAGATGCAGTACTTAAGGACTTTCTGCAACTGCTTTAGTTCGAAATGAATAAATCAGTAGGATTTGATGAGCTAGCCAGCATTTTCTAATTTGTTTCTACTGGCAGAAGTGCCGCAGTGAGTTACATCCAAACAAATTTGGTGGCAGCATCTGCTTTATAATGACCTAAATGTCTAAATCTAATTTTAGAAAGTGACTTGCAAAGGGTTCAAGCAAGGCTTTCAGAGCTTGGTCCGGATTTTATTTTCACTCCTTGAAGTGAAGAGCTGATTCATGGCGTTCATGTAGTCGCTGTTGATTTACAGATCCATGGTGGGGTCCTAAGCCAAGCAGAGCTGTGACCCATACACAGTCAATCTCCACACGCCCAGAGGACATCGGTGCTGTTTGTGATGAAGATGGAGGAGGGTCAACCCTTCCGAGCCAAAAATGGTTTGACATACTGAGAGGCAAGCCTGTAGGGAGAGAGAATACATTTCAGCACCCCAACTGACAGCATTGAAGAAAAATGGACAAACCTTGGTGTTTAGCAAACTTTCAGCAGTGGTGTGGTTCAAGAAATCCTGTCTCTGGGCGGTCTGTGATTGCCTTTGATCCCAGGAGTGACCTTTCCAGGTACATTGCAAATATCCCTACTACAGGCAGCAGTGGTTAGCTTCCACCTTCTTGGCTTCCAGGAGAATTTTGGTGGCTTGGGCTGGCCTGCCTTCGGGGTCTGCCCATTGGGCTGGAGCTCAGGCAAATAACACTGCTGGAATTGTCTGGCAACTGGGAACGGTTATAATCCACCTCGAGTTAATACTAAAATACCCTTAAAAATCCTGCTAACGAGAAGGCCTCTGCGTGTTACTCTAATTCTTAACCTTTTTGCTGGGGCCCTTCGAACTGTCCCCGATGGAAGTGGCTTCTGGGGCTCTGCTTCTGGCTATTACATTGCGTTTTGGTCACAAGGTTTTGGTCTGATTTGCTCTTTTACCATCTGGAATTCTGTTTTATTCCGAATTTGGGGTTCTGAGCTTAGATGGGCTTTAGTGCCTGGGACTGATGTTTTTATATATATCTGTACGATTTTTTGCATCCAGGCTACATAGGTGTTTAAAAAGTGCCTTATTATCTTGTATCATACACACATAAAAGAATATAAATGCGTAAACTATGCCATGTTTCTGAGTCATATGAGAAGATATACTCTTGAAGGGTATTTTAAATAGCTAAGATACCATTCTGGAATAAAATTAATCACATTAATAATCCCCATAAAATGTAAAACCAACGTCAAATGTTATAAGGGGTTATTACTGTATATGATGTAAAGAAACCATTAAAGAGCATGTCTAGTGTCTTAAGTCACATGTAGCTTTGGCCTTGTGTTTTAGGGATTTTATTGTATGATTTTCTCTTCTTTTAAAGCTAGTGGTAAAAATACATCTCAGGTCAAAATAGTAAATAATGAATCACCCACAAATTCAGCTCATTTCCTATCTCTCACTGAAAAAATGTTGATTCCAGGCATGGGAGCAGAACTTTGAGCCAAACAGTAATTTCTTTATGGTGTGCATGACTCATAGGAAAGAATGCCTCATGGGGATAGCAGGAGAAAAAAGTAAATTAAAAAAAAAAGTAAATTCACTTTAAAGAAACAGGCAATCAAGTAAAGGGCAAAAGGTCAGAAGAGGCCCTCAGCTGTTTTTGCATTGTTCCTGTGGTCTTCACCATGTCCTCCGGCTCCTCTGCCCTGAAATGCCGGAGCTCTTCCCGAGGAGCTCCCCAGGCAGCGGCCAAGGCAGGGCGGGTATCGGAGTGGGCAGGACCCCAGAGAGGAAAGGTGTGTGGCTCCGTGGGATGGCTCGAGGGCCAGCCTGAGTGCATCAACTGGTTAAAGAAGCCAAAATTAGAATTATGGATTAATTTCACGCTGTCTTACAGGACACTGGGAACAGACGTTTTCTTTCCAATGCGTGCCTATAGGTTGCCCCGGTGTGAAATCCTGCGAGCTGACCCTGCAAGTTATGCAGCAGTGCTCTGTGCTGGGAGGTACATACCCTCTATTCTTTTGGTTTTTTAATGTCCAATATCTCTTTAGTAACTTTACTTAAGTGTCTCTTTTGCATTACTCTTTCCTTATTCACAAATGTGAATAAAAGCAGTTTATCCTTCTCCATAAGTTGCTTTAGATCTCTTGATGGGCCTTTAATTATTACAAACATTGCTTGCCTTCTCTGGGAAGCGTCTCCTCCCTCAGGCAGATTCATTCACTGGGATAAATCGATATTCACCAAGCATATTTCATGAATGCTGATTGGGAAACGAAACAGAATTTCAACTCAGCTTTCAGCCGTCATATCTCATCTGTTTTCCATTTCTTTTTTTTTCCAGAGTGCTAATGGATGATTAATTTCAACAAGCATTGCTGTGTATATTTACATAATTATTTATGAGTAATTAAAACATCTTGCCTCCTGTTCCAGAGTCAATATCACGCAGCCAGGAATACAAAACGAGACAATGATGCAACATTAAAATGTAGGCTAGCTTATTCCTGTAGGGTAACTATGTGCTTCTTTAATGTCACGTATTTAAAGCTGTGCTCAGGACCAATTAATTTCAGTCTGTGAAGACTAAGAAAATTATTTGTATTATCTCAGTACAGATCTTTACTCTCTCCCATGCATTTTAGGAGCTTTCAGAAAAAAATAATTCGGGTTCCAGCAAGATATAATTTGGGGCCGGAGAGTAATTTCCTGTTCAGCACCTTTCCTTCACAGGGATGCTACAACAAACAGACTATACATTTATATACTACGATTGCTATAAGAAATAAAAGAGATTTCGCTGGTGCTCCCTGAACACTTAAAAGGTGAAATAAGAATGTGCACATTGGAACACTTATTTAAGCGTTAATTCTTGATGATGTAGGAAAAAGCATTACAAAATTAAAATTTGTGTTTCAAAAAAAGCTTGAATTGGAATTGAATTAATTTCTTTCCTCTCAAATTCACTTCCTTACCTGCTAAAATACAGTAGAACTGTTTCACGAGCTGGAATTATCTGGACATTGCATTTATCCTTTGGAAGATCCACCAGAGAGTTGTTTCCAGTAGGTGAAATTAATGGAGTATAAATAACCTGCAGGGAGAAAAGATTTTTTAATAACAGATTGGCATAAATTATTTATTCCCTGTTCCCATGCCAGGGAGAGCTCAGCCCTAAGCCACCGTTTCCAGCCATGCTACATTCAGAAGCACTAGGAGGGCAGTCATAGATTGCACTTCTACAGATTTTCGGGAAATCATAAGACTGTATATCCAGAGTGACTTTTGCTCTGGAAGATGTAACACAGATCAAAGGACCGATCTCTCACCACATGTCTGCTGGTGAAGGTTCCAGGGTGAGGGCTAAACCATCTAAAATTCACTTGCTGTTGGACACAATGCTCTCCAGCTCCGAGTAGCTTCTCACAGACCCCAGGTGAGAGCCAAGTGCTTTCCTGGTTTGGGGTTGTCTTGTTTTTACTTTGCTTCAGGGGTGAAAAATGCCTGCTAGAAGACACTGAAAAAGCAAGGATAACAAACCTTTCATTTCAGAAAGCACTCCAGCAGTGTCACTCATACCACCGCCTTGGTGCCCATGGCAGCACTGGCAACTCGTTGACCACTCTCCTGCATTAGAGCTTATAGAGGGGTAAAATACTTGAGTCCAGAAGCCTATTCCATCAAATGTCCTTATCAAAATGATAAATGATTTCTACTGTGCCTTTGTAACTACTAGAGACATACTGGCCTTCCTTACTTAATTGTGTTTTCCTTCAACATAAGAAATAATTTCTATTTTATATAGTGGCCACCTGATTTATAGGGAGAGAAAAATTGGCAGATGGTTTACGCGGTAGGGCGTGAGGCTTTCAGATCAGCCGGGGAGCACTGACAGCCTGGGGGAAGAGTGCAGGCTATGGGTGATGGCATTTTGGCATCAGAGGGATACAGGCAACTGCAGAAGAGAGGTTCTGAAACAAGCTCAGGCTGCAGGAGATGAAATTCTAGGAGCCCTGTAGTCCATATCCAGCACTAACTCGAGAGGCAGAGACCAGGGAAGTCATTCGAGCCTAAGCGAGCAGATTTTCTGGGCAAGTAAATTTTCTGGGCAAGCAGTTTCAAGCCAGAAGACAGAAAGTATCCCTGGCTGACCATAAGGAAACCAAGCCTTGCCAGAGAAAAACGTACGTGTCAAGGAAACTGCTCGAAAGGTGAGTGCGTATGTGGAGGAATCCAGTGGCCACGGGTGTTTGTGATGACAGCTGGTGTAAAGGAAAAAGTACTGATTTTTCCAGTGGAAAAGGCGACGTCAGGGTGAGTTACATCAGAAGTCAGAAAAGCACGCTTTGTGGTGGAGGAGCCTAACAGGAACAGCCATGTATTTCTGGTTTTGCCACTTGCCACTTGACATTAAAATTGGAAAATTTGGTTTGGGAGGGAAAAGACAATTAGTATAACTGGTAATTAACACCTTAAAAGTCTGAAAGAAATGGTAACATCTGGAAAGGAAGGATCAGGTGGTGTACAGCAAGTTACAGATTACAATACATGTGTTGGCTCCTTCTGAATTAAACATCTGTACTGTATTTGCCTGCAATTACAGTAACCGACCCTTGATGCCTCCCATGANCCCCCCCGAATTACTAACTACAGTGAAGAAACACGGTGGCTGGTAAATGACAAATGTGAATGAGTAAAGGAGCTAACTGCTTTAGCATCAGTCTTCACTTGGGTATCACCGAGAGATCAGTGAGGATGCTGTGTTACCTTTTTAGATAAAGTTTTATAGCCTACTCTTTCATTTCAATTTAATTAACATTAATGAGAATATTTCATGAATTAGGGGGTGGCTCCCATTTACCAGAGCATTGGCTATGTTTATCTATCAAGACTATTCTCATTTTACTGACTTTCAGATCCTCATTAGATATTAAAACCAGGAACCTGTAGGGAAAAAGCCCTTCATCACATTTATCCTAAGTCAGTGCTTGTGATGAGTAGGTTATGGTACTCTTGAATCATTGCTAACTTTCATTAAATTTGAGTTTCTTTCTTATTAGAACAGAATTAACCAGACGGGATTTTTGTTAGAGAGAAACTACATTTAATATAAAAAAAATTGCACTGCAGCTGAAGGTGGAAGAGCTTAGAAGCAAAAACTGGGGAGGTTAGACTGTCAATATTTTGAACCTTCTCTCAGAACTACAGACTGTTTCATTTTAAAAGGGCAGCAACAAATCTTCCAGAAAATTTGCTTTCATGTTTTCACACCTATCATCATTTCTTTGCTGTTTATTTGTTTTAAAATGCTCCACTCCACTGGTGGCCATGGTATCCTATGTTACAACACAGCATTTCCAGACATGGAAGAATGTTTATAAATCTGTGGGGAAAGATTTAGCTATCTTTTAAAAATAAGCTATTTATGTATCTGGGTGTAAAAGACTGATGTTCAATTCAGAGCCTCTTCCCATCAGCCTTCCCTCTGCTCTAGGTCACTGTGGTCATGTTTACTGGGTAGAGCTGGAACTATTTTTTACGGTTGCCCCTGTAGCTGGAAGACATGACCGTGAACTTCAGAGTCTTTGTAACAAGTAAATTCTTAACGATGCCAATATCACATAGAATAGTTACAGAAGTTTGAAATAGATCTGGATAAAATAGCTAAACAGAAAGAGGTTTTTAACTTTTCTTTTAGGTAAGATATTACAATCAGTGCAGTGTAAGAATTCTTACTCTGAGCACAATCCATTACACCTGTCTTACATACCAACACGTTTTTTTGGCGATTCAACAGTGTATTTGTCTGATTCTACTTTATTGCACTGGCGTAAAGACAAAGTCATTCTGTGTAAGTGAAAAGCTGGAGCATAACTGCTCCGGACACCAGCCTGGTGTCTCTGCAGAAAACAGAAATTCTGAAAAGGAGCAGGACAAAGCTCACAAGGCAGTACTCACCCCACAGGGAAGGGCTGGTGTACG
Organism: Pandion haliaetus; assembly: GCA_013401275.1. Classification (NCBI taxonomy): domain Eukaryota; kingdom Metazoa; phylum Chordata; class Aves; order Accipitriformes; family Pandionidae; genus Pandion; species Pandion haliaetus. The sequence continues at coordinate 165,758 of VYZV01027201.1, read as the reverse complement.
TTCGCAGCACTGCTCCAGCGCTCCCCGGCTGCATCCCCAGGGAAATGCCATCCTTTCTGTGCCAGAGGCAGGGAGCTGAAGTGGGAATGAATGTCTAGCAGATCTAGTATATGGACACAGGGAGATCTGGCAAGGGACACGTAACAAAAACAAACCCGCAGGCACCTGCTTTGGGAAACAGGTCATCTTCAGATTTAATTTTTGCAAGAGTGCTTGCAAGATCGCCCAAATTGGTCGGTTTGTGATGTAGGGTATCATTACCATCCTCCTAAAAAACCATGGGCACCTACAAATGTATTTTAGGATTTTCGTGTAGAAATGCAACTCAAGTGGGGAATTAGCTCCCGAGTTCAGCCCGGGTTCATACTGGCGACTCAGCCCCGTCCTTGATGTTTGTACAGCGCCGAGCACATCCAGGCTTGGCCGGGTCTGGCTCGTCTCAGGCTTGCGATGGCTACGGTCATCGCAAGGGTGAGATGCGTGTTCAACAGGTGATGGCTTTTGCAGGATGCACTAGAAACAGCCAGCGCATTCAGCTGAAAGCGTCGCTTTTGAGGACAGTAAAACACCATCCCACCTAAAGAAGGGGGGACCTGCGAGCCAGCCTGACCCGGGGGATGGAGCACGCAAAGCATCAAATACCGGGGCAGGATCCCTGGTGGGGTCTGGCAGGCGAGCTGAGGAACGAGCATCACTTCGAGCCGCCTTTTGAGGTCGGTTTGGTGGTTGAATGCGGCGGGGGAAGCCCAAGACAGCAGCGATGATTTGTACAGCCCGGGTACCATCTGGTGGCGGGCGCGGGCAGAGCCCGGCCAGCCGGGGCTGCAAACCCCCCCCGGGTGGTCAGCAGAGGGTTAACCCCTAAGGGGTTGGTTTTCTTTTAACGTCAAGTCGATTTCATCACGGAGATCGTGCTCATAAAATTCCAAGTCCACAGCAAAGGAAGTCGTTGACGACAAGCCCTCACCCCCCCCAGATAGACGTAAATTTATGGATGAATTATTCAGCGCCTTAAATTTGGCTAGATGCCACATTTAACAGAGGTCAAGCCTGACTTTTCATAGAATCATAGAATTGTTTAGGTTGGAAAAGAGCTTTAAGATCATCAAGTCCAACTGTCAACCATGCCCAGTAAACCATGTCCTGAAGTGCCCTGTCTACATGCTTTTTGAATACCTCCAGGGACGATGACTCCACCACTTCCCTGGGCAGCCTGTTCCAATGCCTGACAACCCTTTCAGTGAAGAATTTTTTCCTAATATCCAATCTAAACCTTCCCTGCTGCAACTTGAGTCCATTTCCTCTCGTTCTATCACCAGCCACCTGACAGAAGAGACCAGCACCCACCGCACTCCAACCTCCTTTCAGGTAGTTGTAGAGAGCAATAAGGTCTCCCCTCAGCCTCCTTTTCTCCAGGCTAAACAACCCCACTTCCCTCAGCCGCTCCTCATCAGACTTGGGCTCCAGGCCCCTCACCAGCTCCGTTGCCCTTCCCTGGACACGCTCCAGCACCTCCATGTCTTTCCTGGAGTGAGGGGCCCAAAACTGAACACAGGACTCAAGGTGCGGCCTCACCAGGGCCGAGTACAGGGGGACGATCACTGCCCTGCTCCTGCTGGCCACACTGTTTCTGATACAGGCCAGGATGCCCTTGGCCTTCTTGGCTGCCTGGGCACACTGCTGGCTCATATTCAGCTGACTGTCGACGAACACCCCCGTCCTTTTCCAGCAGGCAGCTTTCCAGCCACTCTTCCCCAAGCCTGTAGCGTTGCATGGGGTTGTTGTGACCAAGTCAACAACAAGCTTTGTCAACTAACGTAACAGGAAGACGTGTGCAGTGATGTTATATGCAAGTCAATGCATGTGAAAGGATTTCCCCGAGAGCTTTGAGGTGTCCAACAGCAGTTTGAAGATCCCTGAGCCGGTCCTCAGTTTTGACACCTTGACACCTCCTGCCCCAAGAAGTTTTCCCAGACCTCAGCGGTGTCTCTCTCCCACCTGGCCAGCAGCTACAGACGTAGCTGAGCAAACTCCACACTTCACGATGGGCTGACACCTGCAATACGGAGGGAAAAAAGATTTCTAAAGCATATAAAAAGAAATGTTTCTATTTTGTAATCAGAAGTCAAGAGAAGTGAGTTAAAAAGGTAGTTTTAATAGTTAAATTGGAATGGGGTGAGGACTCTGGTTACTAACAGCTGTTTGCCAACAAAACACTCTCTGGCGTTTTCTTTGAGGAAACCTCAAAAGATCTTTTCATGTGAACCGTCTCTAGAATGGGTGTTAAGTTTCCTGTTATTGTAAGCAAAGCATGGGAAGTTTGATAACCTGTGTGGGAGCCAGATGCCAGGCCAAGCATGGGCAGCAGCCGAGGAACAGTTGAGAAGTGACCAAGAACTGTTGCCAGTTGGAAGAAAGAAGGAATTCCTGAGAAAAAGGAGTTTTCAGAAGGAATCTGAAGATGAGTTGGGGTGACAGGAGCATGAATAAGTGATGGCTCCATTGTTTTAGTCTATGGAAGAAAAAGAAAAGGGGAAAAAATGTTTTAGTGATTCTGAAGAGACCAGAGTGACCAGGGGTCACAAGAGAGGAGCTGAGGAGAGGGAAGAGATGCAGAGCTCCAGAACAAGATGGCTGCTAATGCCTTCCATAATTCTAGGGAAAACAGAGAAAGAAGGAAGAGAGGGTGTTTGAGGCCTTCTGAGCTGGAAGTGAGGTGCTTGTCTTGTTTGTGAGGTTTCCAAATCCTCAGGTGAAAGGTGCTTTAACTGTTGTATAACCTTGTTTCTAAAAAATAATATTACATTCCCAGGACCAAATACATGACCCTTTGTAAAAAAATCTGTCTGATGTTGATATCATCAGAATTTACATGCTCAATTTAATTTTCATCAGTATGAAAAGGTAACACATATATACTCCAGTTCTTCAGCCCGTTGGGTGGTATCAGTGGGTATCTATGTTTATACATATATTTTTTGCATTTATATATGTTCTTCCAGAAGGACTGATTTCTTTTTCCTTGACTTGAGCATGAAAGCTCCTCTATTACTCCTCCTGTTTGGAGAACATCAGGCAGTGTGATGGGTTGACCCTGGCTGGACACCAGGTGCCCACCAAAGCCGTTCTATCACTCCCCCCTTCAGCTGGACAGGGAAGAGAAAATATTACAAAGGGCTCCCGGGTCAAGATAAGGCCAGGGAGAGATCACTTAACCAATTACCGTCACGGACAAAACAGACTCAACTTGGGGAAAAAATGAATTTAATTTATTGCCAATCAACCAGAGTAGGGTAATGAGAAGTAAAATCAGATCTCATAACACCTTCCCTCCACCTCTCCCTTCTTCACGGGTGCAACTTCACTCCCAGACTCTCTACCTAGCCTCCCCAGCGGTGCAAGGGGGACAGGGAATGGGGGTTACGGTCAGTTCATCACACATTGTTTCTGCTGCTTCACCCTCCTCAGGGGGAGGACTCATCACACTCTTCTCTTGCTCCAGCGTGGGGTCCCTCCCATGGGAGACAGTCCTCCACAAACTTCTCCAGCATGGGCCCTTCCCACGGGCTGCAGTCCTTCAGGCACAGACTGCTCCAGCGTGGGCTCCTCTCTTCACGGAGCTACAGGTCCTGCCAGGAGCCTGCTCCAGCGCGGCCTTCCCACGGGGTCACAGCCTCCTTCAGGCATCCCCCTACTCCGGCGTGGGGTCCTCCCTGGGCTGCAGGTGGATATCTGCTCCACTGTGGACCTCCCTGGGCTGCAGGGGGACAGCCTGCCTTGCCATGGTCTTCCCCATGGGCTGCAGGGGAATCTCTGCTCAGGCGCCTGGAGCACCTCCTCCCCCTCCTTCTGCACTGACCTGGGGGGTCTGCAGGGTTGTTTCTCTCACATGTTCTCACTTCTCTTCCCTGCTGCCGTTACTGAGCCCCACAACTTTTTTTTCCTTCTTAAATATGTTATCACAGAGGCACTACCACTATCACTGATTGGCTCGGCCTTGGCAAGCGGCAGGTCCGCCTTAGAGCCAGCTGGTATTGGCTCTGTCAAAGTGGAAGCTTCTAGCAACTTTTCATCAGAAGCCACCCCTGCAACACACACCCCCTGCTACCAAAACCTTGCCACAGAAACCCAATACAGGCAGCTGTGAAGTAATTTAATGAACCGGAAAGAAGTGATTGCTGATGATCCTAATCAGTCAGTTCTCTATTGCTGTTTGATATCTTGCTCCATCAAAGGAACAAATCATGAATGTGCAAATTAAGTGTGATTTAAGGACACTTAAATATTAACAGAATGGGACTGCAGATGAAATTGTAGTGGCTTTGATTCTTAATTTTCGAAATTCCTGTCAATCATTGTCATTGCTGTCATTATTTTGGATGCACAAAAATGAGGTTTCCAAACCAGACAGCTGAATAAATCAAATAAGGCAAATACAGATATATGAGAGACATTAATAATCTCTGTCTGTAAGAAATTTATCTGCTTCCTGCTCCAAGAAGTTTTTCTACTCTGATAATTCAAGAAAAATACTAAAAATTTAAACGTGTATGCATTACTTCTAGCTTAAACACCAAACCAAGAGAGCTTGTTTCCTGCCTGTGATCAATATTTGTTTTCTTGTGCTGCGTCCAGGCAATAGAGACAATGATTTTCTGCCGTTCTCTCACTCTGGAGATGCTGTGGGTGAGGCTCTCCTGCCGAGACACACGGAAAATAAACCACTGAAAAGGAAAGGAGAGTAAAATCTGGGCTACGGGTCAAAAATGCCGTTTGGTCATCAAGGTCACTACTGCGAGTAAACAGCAGTACAGAGGTGCTAGCACAATTCAAGTAGCAGCAGCCTAATGTGCATCTTAGGGATAGCAATGTCTAAAAAGTATCATGTCGCTGATGGCGGCCAAAGCTGCAGCCTCCTGGCTGCATTGCAGTTGGAAGAACTGTGTCAACTCAAATATTATATAAATGCCGTTCATACGCACTTGGATTTAAAGTGGTTATGTTGAAGAGCTCCCAGGAAGAAGGATGCCCGCACACGTGTGATGGACACCTCCTTCCTCGACAGCAGTGCTGTAAAACGGCCTAACTGTTCTTCAGCCCAGCAAGAAATTTTACAGCTACTCTAACGATAAGCTATGCAAAACCAGGCTTATTCCCAAACTAATTCAGGCATTATGATAAGCTGAAAGTCTGAAGCCTTATCTGAACCTGATCACTGGATTCAGAGTGCACAGGAGGGTTTCCACTGATACCTTCAAACTATAGATCAGCTCATCTCCTTCCTTGTAATGAGATAATTACTGTAGATCGAGAGAGTTTGACAACATGCGGATTTTCCTTGTGCTGCTGCCGCCTTTTTTTTTAATCCAAAAATTTTTTAATTTGAAAGATCCGCTGCTGCCACCTTTTTTTTTTTTAATCCAAAAATTTTTTAATTTGAAAGATCCCCAGCTTTCAGAAACAAGACGTTGCATCCCTCCTATGCAGGGCATGAGATGCTGAAAGGAACGCACCCTGTGGCAGGAATTGCTTTTCCTGCCTGGGATATAGCTTTGTAGACTGCTTTCACTCCTGGGCTAGCTTTCCCAATGTAACAGAGCTATACTATATCGTCCCATATATAAAATGCTACGCTTCAGCTATCTCGAGAGAACAGCCTGGCTGCAGAATTGGAGGTATTGCTAGGGAATCGGTCCAGCAAAAAGCATTTCACGGATACTGAGCAGCACATGAATGGCTAGCACAGCTCCTGCTGCCTGCCAGCCCCGTCACAGTGATGGGTAAGTGAAAACTGGTTATTGCTGCCATAAATGTCCCTCTGTGGCATTTTTTGTGTGTGTGTGCTGTTTCCTTGCCATCAGTGAGATCATTTGACTTTTCATGGTTAACACATTGCTTTGTGTATACTGCTATTTCAGAAAGCAATTAAGAAGCTGAGTGATACCGCACAGCACGCTCCCGTCAGTCTCTACCAACCGAGCTGGCTACCTTCAGCTAACTGTAGCATTTTTTATTCCACTGGGATATGCAATTCAAGTTCAAGTAAGCGTATTTGAACTATATTTTACAGTAAAAAAATACTACAAAGCAAATAGCTTTTCCTGAGAACTACCTCAATTCACCAGAGCCAGCGTGGCTGAAAGCTGTTTTCATTTTGTCCTGTCTTGAAGCCCTGATCATGATCTGTAAGGGCTGCAGCTTCTGTACCACCCTTCTCCTTCCCAGCCCTATTCCTCCTGGTTTTTATCACAGCCCAGCGTTGAGGATTAGCAAATCAAACATGCAGCTAACACCTCTGGAGGCTTTTTAATGTACCCTGTCCTGTAGGTGTGAGAAGCAGGGCTGCTCCCATTTCTCTTGAAGGTAACGCAGAATGGTGGGCAGCAGTGGGTCTTTGACATGACTTGCAGCATCACAACCCACCACAGGCAAACCTCCACCAAAACTGCGCTTGAATGGGCCTTCCCAGACCACGATGAGCTTTGTTAGGCAAAACACATGGCGATTCCTTCATATGGACATCTGTGTTCATAGTGCAAATAAAATAGCGTAGGAAAGCCTATGGAAGTATGGCTTTTATGGGCGGTCCTTCTCTCCCTGTCTTGTCCCAGCCCTGCTTTAGTCCCCCTTGAACTGCTTCAGGAAATTAAACTGCCAGATTATTTTCCACTTTTGAGGAGTTAGTTTTTAGATGTATTACCGCCCTGCTGCAGAAGAGCAGAAATGCAGCAGCAGCAGCAGAGTTAAGGCTGATGGCAGAGGGAGGATGGCAGTGGCCAGGCGTTAGGTCACTTGGTCTGCAGGGTCCCATGGTCCCCATCCACTCCCGTCGCTGCCTTGAGAAGCTGAGACTGAGATCAAGCTTTCAGGAGCAGGTCTATAAGTGATGCAAAAAGCTCTGACATTTCTGGATTTGAATAAATAGATCTGATGAGGATCTATAAGGCCAACACTTCGAGCACACATAAGGAAAAAGGAGAAGATTGCATTAAAGTCCTGCTGCTTGGGTCAGGGAAAATAAAGTGCAATTTCCAAGGAACACCTTCTCTCAGGTCACTGTTTCTGTCTTGGACCAGTGTCTTCTATGATCTTCTGTTTGTGAGCAAAAAGAGTTCCTTTGGATGGGGTTTCTGAGTATATAACCTTAGAGAAGAAAAAAAGAGGAGGAAAACTTAAATATTAAGAGTTTTCAGATCTGCAGAAGGACTTATGTGCCTGTTTCTTTTTTCCAGTTTTCTTAGCTGGCCGCAGTGAAGACTCCCCCTAAACCTTCCCTCACCTCTGCCTTTAGTCCATCACCACTGCAAGAGCATTACCCAAAGCAAAACCTATTTGTACCTTTCTTTTCTATTGTAAATTTCTACTGTTTTTATGTAATTTTTCTATTTTTACACAAATAGCAAAACCATAAACGAGCCCGATTTGGCACTGCAGCCTCTTTAGACTTTTCATGTAGAACTAGCAGAGTCTAATCCGATTCAGAATGCATCCAAATTCCCAGCAGCAAGCGGCAGGAGAGTAGGACAAAGCTGACATCCAGACGGCCGGCTCTGAGAGGGGACCTGGAGCTGAGACAGGGCTGATATACCTGAGGGCTGGTGTCTGTCTGCAGGCACCTCGCTTCAACCAGGGCAAACTTCCAACAGTAGCAACATGGCTAAACCTCGTCCAGATTTCAGCCATCGGCTCCAATCCCATTTCCTTTGCTTGACTGGGGCTTGTGGCCACCTTGACCTTAGTTTCCCAGTTATCAAAATAACGTGAATGAAAATGCTTCAGTAGTTGCTGGGCAAATCTAGAGCAAAATTGTTTAAGGAAAAAAGAAACAAAAAAAAGAGAACTATTCTAAGAACTATTTTAAGTGCTGCAGCTGACTCTGTATTTCTGGAGACCAAAGCAGCCCGCAGGCCATCTGTCTCCTGGAGAACTGGTCTCAGACTGGGCACAGAAAGATCCTCAAGCACACATGACTGACTTAGAAATCAGCTCCAAGACGGGGAGGACTGCTTTATTTGGTGGCTTGGGACTCCCCATCCGTGGGCTAGTAATCCTCCTTCATCCTCCTGAAGAGAGCAAGCTGAAAGAGAGGTCACCAGGATTTGCCCCAAATAGCTCAGGTTCGCAGCGCAGTCTGGAGCCAAAGTTTGGATAAGCATAAAAAGCTTTGGATAAGCCACACTAAAGTAAAGGTCAGATGAGATCACTAGACTGCTGATCATTCATGAGAAAAGTATTATTTTCAGTTTCCACAAGGGATCCTGATATTCGAGTGGGCAGAAGATGGCTTTTTCAAGGACTGCTTCTCTCTAACATTAACAGGAGGTGTCAAATCAAAGTTTTCTTTTTCTTCCCTTACCTGTCATCATCCTCAGAAGAGTCTCATCGAGGCCAGCTCCGAAAGCCTTATTGGCTTGCATAGTTCCTAAAATATCACAGCTGAAATTGCCAGCGATTGGTGAAACCCACTTGACTGCAAAACCGCCCTCATTTCAAGATCACTGCACCCTGAACAGACACAGTTTTTTTTTCACGCAGACATCCATCTTGGGGCTGGGGTTTTGACCCGGTGGCTGTGCTGGGGTTCAGAAGGAAGATCAATCTAGAAAAAAACGACAGAGCAGAGCTGTGGCGGGAAGATGCTTTAGCAGAAGCTCCTCTCTGTCCTAAACCTCGGGGAGAGCTAACCAACCCAACCCAGGGACAAACCATTCATTTTCATCTGTGGCACAAACCTCACCAAATGCTAAACAGCCTGGTAGAGCTTTCCTCTCCACGAGCTGCTCCTACGCTTGATTACAGGAATGCTAATAAACCCGCTGCCAATGCCCCATGGGCACAGCCCTGCTCGGATGACTTCCCAATGAACATTTTTCCTGGCTCAGTTAACTGCCCCACTCATGGATTTGCTTCATCCTGGTGACTGATTTGCTCTTTCCAGAGTCATATTCATTGAAACTGAATATTTAACAAAACCAGACATGTTTATCCAATACAAGGAGTCATAGCTGGCTGGGAGAATATGGAAACTGAAGTGATGGAGACTGCCAAATACTCATAAGCACTGTTAACAGTACAGTGCAAAAGAAACGTCCAAAAAGGCAGCTCCCAAAAGTAAAGCTTAACCCTGAGAAGGACCAAAAGAAGGGAGGGATGAAGACAGGGGTTGTCACTAACTGCTCTTACCTGCCCACGTACAGCTGGTGTGGCAGCTTTCACAGATGCAGTGAAACACAGAGGTGAGACCGAAAAAACCACCGAGGCCATTTGATACTGCAAAGGTGCTTATTTCTCTTCTGTGACAGCAGATTGCTTTATAAAGTCACCGGCTCCGCAGCCCCAGCAAGGCTCGATGCTCACAACTGACTGTGATTTAAATGTGCTTTAAATGCAACTTCTGGATTTCTGGCACGCCTGTCAACGGGGCAGGGTTTTTTCTCCGGATCTGGCTTGTATAGGCCTTATCCATTAAGTCTTCATCCACTCAGCATAAAATAAAATAGAGTGAAACCTATCATGCCGATAAATACTGAAATTAGTAATCAGCGTAAAGTTGGGAGATGCAATTTAGAGATTATCATGCTATTAGAAATTTAATTCTATTGACATATATATATGAGAAGTTGAAATTAATAAATACACACTTTTGGATGTCTTCTTTTCATTCGATAAAAATCCTCCAAAAGCTGCAAAGGGGGATAAGAACAAGTTGCTAAAGGGAGACAAAGAACACCCTCAAGATCACAAAAGCTCTGTGAAGGTTGGGAGAGCACAGGAGCAAAACCATGCATCAAAAATTTGTCTTAGAGCAAAATCAGGCTCTGACCCGGCTGAAGAGGTGCCAAGCAGTCCGTCTGAGCTCCAGGCCAGTTCTGCAGACAGTGACCTTTCTGCACTGAAAATCAGAAACTGAGGGTGATCAGCATTGCTTAAAATAAGATGACAGATGTCTCAAATGAAGGCAGTAGGAATCAGTGACTGCATTAGAATGCTGGCCTTAATTTTTTGGCCAAGTCTCTGCCGGTGCTCGAACACCTCCTGCCTTGAGTGTTTAAAGCAAAAAACGAAAAACATTTTGGTGAGGATGAAGGGCGGGAAGTCTTTAGAAAAGGGAAACGACTTCGAGTGAGAAATTCCCCTTCACCTTTCAGACAGTATCTCATACTTACAAGTCTTTTCAGCTAGCAGCTAAAAGGGTCGTTTTTGAAAGAAATATTGCCTGCTGGGCTAAATCAGGTTGCTAGAAAAGGTGTAAGTGATTTTGGTAATGGTGTACTCCTTCACAGATTACTGGTGCTAAGCACGGAGCAGAGGAGGGTTGGGTGGCTGCAAAATGCTCAGCCCCATTCTCCCACTCTCCTTCCTCTGCTTTAGTTTTGTTCCAGAAAAGTGCATTACTTGTCTCCCTTGGAAAGTTGTCCCTATGGCAACATATAGGGCGACATATAGGACTATCTTGATGCAGGCAGGCTAGTATTTTGACAGGCCCTTCTTTTTGTGACACTTCTTACACTAACATCCCGAGATCGTCAGAAAGATGATGGGAGATCGCCTGCATCCAAGACACATTTGGAAGATTTTCTGCTGAGAACTTGGTTTTGCAGTCTTTCACTCTTCTAGCTCTTGAACTCTCTGCCTGTATATCACGACTGTAATTTTATCTGACGTGTTGCAAAATCCATGTATTTGCCTTTATCAGCAAAAATCTGTAACCTCAAAAGAGATGTTTTTTGACAAGACCTACTTTCCATAAAGCCACGCTGCCAAGTATCACATGCTGCTTCTGTGGTTTTTTCTGAACTGAATCCCACATTGGCTCTTCCCTTGTTTTGTTCAGATGCAAAGTCTACTTGTACCTATGCCACCACCGTGATGAATTTCTAGCTACACTATATACGCTGTTACTTGGATTAACACTGTTAGCATTTTTTTCCACCCTGTTGTGAGTAAATATGCTACATCTAAGCACGTCATAAATTTACCAATTAAAAATACCCCGTGCAGTGCTGGCTTTGGATGATAAGAGGGAGTGTATGTGTATGCAGGGTGATAACCTTGAGCTCCATGAATTGCAGTCAGGACTTCTGATTTCAAAAGCATAAAGCTCCTCCCCAAGAGCAGTCACCAGCCACAGCCAACAGCTCTGGGCTACGTCCTAAACATCTATAGGGTCCAGAAAGGTTGAGACCCTTTAGAGTGATGCTCACAACGAAACCCGTTACAGCGGGGCTTTCGTTGCACACAAAGACATGATAGCACAAGGGACAAGGGTGTTCTTTGTTTTAGTCACAGCCACATGACTAACATTTCACATGAAAAAACGGTTAAAAAAGAAACTGCGGTCTGTGACACCCAGATGTACTTAAAACTTCTTGCATTACATAGCACAGCCGGTACTGAGGTAATCTTCTCTGATCCAGATTTTAAAGCTCATGAGCCCCCAGAGTTGCTTATTCCTCACCAAGAAGAAAGGCAGCTTGGAACCTTGCTCTCACTGTGGGAAAATTCAGGTGTGGATGAATACTGACACAAATTAAGTCAAGTCGTACATTTGCATTTATGCTCTTGGAGAAAGTGCAGGGGCACTTTGCTCAGATGTGCCCTCCTGGTAGGTCGTCGAAAAAGAAGTCCTATCACTTTTAGCTGCAGCAGAAGGCATTTCATTATCAGTTTCTGCTCCCTTTGTCCCAACTGTCTGTCAACATTAAGGAAGACAGAAGGAGTATGCCACTGCGCCAGGAATGCTTAGACTTCAGAACAACCAAACTAAAGACAATTACTTTCTGTTTTACAGATGATTGGGAGTAACTCTGCAGAGTCACAGCAATGGAAGCTTTAAAATATTTCCTGTGTTTTTAATGGGCTTTAAAACAGATTCCTTCTAGTTTGTTCCATTTTTTCTGTGCTTGTCTTCCTGTTAATGTTTATGCCAAGAACCATTGTGAAACCCCTGCGATATCATCAGTCCATAAATACGGTTTATAATTTCTAGAAGTATATGTGCATGCACACTTCAGGTTCGTAATTAGGCAGGAGAAATGTCAGACTCGTATAAAGCAAAACACAGCCCGTTATGTGCAGGGTGGCAGAATCAAACGGAGGTGGTGGGAGGCTGTGAGCCGCCTGAAGATCTGAGTCCTGGCTGTAGTCAGGAGCGACAGATGGTGTTTGTCAAGAGGATAGAGCCTTACCTTCTTATTTCATCATGGAAATATCACAGTAGAAAACTATTAACATTCCCTATTTTATCTAACATATTTAAGAAATACATCCCACAGAAAAAAAAGCCAGAATTCCTGCTGGAAAAGAGACCGCCAGATGCAACTGGAAATCCCAGTTAAAAGATGCAGTTTTGTTTATCAGAAGACATTGTTAGCCATTGCGTGTATTTTATTTTCTCATTAAGGAAATGCACTGAGCATATACAGAGATTACATTCAATAGTGATTTATCCTTACAGAACAATCAGAAAATAAAGATAAAATCAACACACATTTTCTGTAGCAGAACAGATTGAAGGAACAGATTCAAGCTGAGAATTAAATGAAAAATACTTAAACAAACTTAAGTGATTTTTACACAGATGAGATATAGTTAAGTCTAAATTAACATTCTCAGGCAAGATCTGTTGCATTGTTGCAATCTTTATATTCAACAGCTTTATCAGACTTGCGCCTAGCAACTAAGCATAGACCAGAACCGCCTTGTCCGAGAGCCCATTTGAACAAAACCCCAGCAGAATAGTCCCAGTCTGAAGCCACAATCTACACGAGATGATGAAAGGATCCATACAGAGGAAAGAGTAAATCAGACAAGGAGACAGTTTGGTCCACGTGACGGGCAACATCTACAAGGCAGGCTCAGGTTATACTCTACGTGGAGGTTTCACTGATTTCACTTGAAGAAGCTCTCTAGAGTTTGCAACCTTAATAAAAGTTTTGTCAATGTGCAGACTTCTATGACATGCTGCCTGGAACTGAAACACAAAGCTAGTGGAAAAACTACTTTGCCATGTATTTTGTGAGTTCCATAAACGTGACGACCAAATCTTTTTCCAAATGGGGAACTAAAACTAGAAGTCAAAAGACAACTTCTACTTCAATTACAGCAGCTGGACTTTAAGCCAGCCCTACGCATGTTGCGTGCCAGAAATTAGACCAGATCATCACAGTTAGACATTAAAATCTACAAATATCACTCATCTGCTTGCCTGTCCCTCTCAGTTTTGAACCAAAGGAGGTACCGCCCTGCTCTCCAATATCACAGACCTAAGACCCTGCTTAGTGCTGTCACATCGTGAGTTATGTCACTTCTCGTCTTGCCTAGTTTCACAACAACCATGGTTCAAAGGACCGTCTGCCTACTAGCTAGTGATGCACAATGCCTTCCACGATGTGGCCCATTCTGGATCATTTACTTGGTAAGACTGCAACAAATGGGATTATTAAAAATGTTGATGTAGTTCCTTACATCTCTAAAGATCGCCGAGTCATTTCGTTCACCACAGATCAACTCAATCATGTCATTGATGGGGGAGATACATACTGTTACTCTCAAAGAATGAAGTTTAGGACAGTGAAGAATTAACTACATAGTGGAAACCGCAAGAAGAAGAATTTGGATAAACAAAAATGTTATTACTCAAGTTATAATTTGCCTACAAGACAGGAATTAACCACTTGTTCTCAAAGCCAGCAGTAGAGATAGAACGAGATGATCTTTGGAGGGAACCTCCTAGTTCAAAACAACTTCCAAGCTCTTTTTTTTCTTCTTCTTCTGAAAGGATCAGAAAAGAGAAGACTGGAAGGGATTTTTTTTTCAGGAAATATATATAATATAGCATACCTCCATGCATTGTTCTCTTAATGACCTTCTCTTACCAGTTTGTATTAATACTAAATCATTTTTATTTCAAGTTTTTTCTAGCTTTGTCCAGTTCGCAAATGTTCTCTGAAAGATTAATTTGCTTGCTAGAATTTTCAGTCACTTTGTGCTTGAAAATTTTAGCTTTCTTTTGAATGTCTGCCAACAGTAAACAGCATTTGGAAGATATTGGTCCTTTACCCTACTACAAGGCTATTTGCAGCTAAGATTTCTCCTTCTCTTTATACATACTATCATCTAAATAGTAGGAAAATGTTACATATTCGCACGATCAACCCCTTACAATAAACAAGAAGGGGGCAGCCTTTCTTATATATAGGGCAAGACATATTTAGCAGATGGAACAATTTTTATCTGAACATCTGTCAGGTCTGCCTATTGCTTTTTGCCTACCGAGGAATATGATACATGGAGTAACGTGATTAGGAAATACAATCATCCCTTTCTAAGAAGGCGGACTTGTTGCTTCAGGATATTCTTCCCCCCCTCATGTCAGCTTCAACAATGGGTGCCACAGCAATGTAAAGATGAGGAGAGAGAAGTAGCTTGCAGAGGTGGTGACTCTTGAAGCCAGGCTTTTTGCATTGCAGTTGTTTGAGTAGCAGCAGTGAACGCTCACGCCAGGTGCCCTGGATCCGTCCCTCCTTGCCCGCTCGCAGAAGGACCTGAACGAACAGGACTTCATAACGCCACCTACAACAGAGCCACGTTGAACCCAAACGGACCTGCGTGTTCGTGGTCACCCGCTCCTGTCTGCACCCCTCAGCATGAACCTGACCATCCAATATTGAGCAACAACATTAAGTTTGGCCGTTCCTCACAAGTAAAAGAATACAGTTGCATCAGATTACAGAACACTAACACGCTCCCACTTAAGTTAAATAATTGTAATTCATCTTAGATGCAACCGATGCAGCTTAAATATCTCTGAACGTGCTCAAGTGCAGTGCCTCATTAGCTTTTTTCCTTCCTAATTTCCAGGTAAGTCATTTAACTTTAAGAAGTAGGCAATACTTAAAATGCTTTTTTACCGTTTTCACATAGTGTGGATACAGCTCATCATGGCATATTGACAAATCACACTCACTGGGATTTTGTATCAGATTACTGCTAAACCAATAAAATTGGGAATTGAGATTTATTAATAGGGTTTATTTTGAGAGGAAACATTTACCTTTGTTTTTCTCCTTAGCTTACTATATACTCTTCTCTTTGAACACTGATTATTTATTTCTATTATGAAAAATTGAACAAGTCTGAACTCTTTGTGACTACTTACTTGCTTGTCCTCTAATGACCGCACATGCATCTGAATGCCCTGGACATTGTTGAGTTCCTTGTCTGTTACAGTCTTCATCACTAGAACCTACACAGGTGTAACACTGCAGTGCTTCGCCTGGCATTAAGGAAAAAAAGACCACTTATAACAGTAGTGTTTTAGAGTTTACAAAAAATATTTTACAGTATCAGCTACACAGTCTTTCTAATTTTGTTTGAAGCACATGCAAAAAATTGCAAAAGGTTTAAAAGATTATGCAAATCCTATCAATTTTTCTTATTTAGAAGTGGTCCGGATACTGATTCTAAAGATTAAAAAAAATCAGCCATGTATTATTTAGTTGTTACAATTTGCCCTTAAAATAATCCAAGAACATCTGATGTTCTGTAATCGCATTCACACCTTCTTGTAACATTTTCAGAGCAAGAGTCCAGTGGAACAAGTTGGAGCATCATGTTTTTTCCCCCCCTCCATCATGATCTTTGGTCCACAGTACCATGAAAAAGGACATTGTAAACACATAAAATCTTACTACAATCCATATTTCATCTTCTCCTAAAGTATCAATTCAGCTGGAAGGCACAACAGTATATCTTAAGAGTTTTGCTTTTGTTTAAACATTACAACTGTAACTCAATCCTCTTTCTTTTCCTTGGTACAAACTACATGATATTTTCAAAGGCAAGCATGAATTTGAAATATATTTAAAATACAATACTCCAAACTGCAGAGCAGAAGGCACACTTGCCGTCCACAGGGACGTGTGCATTGCAATTTGTTAGCATACATATTTATGTTTACATTACACAGCAGAGGTGAAATTCTGCGCTGCTAACCACATACACAAAATAATCTGAAAACAAGCAAACCCAGGAGAGAAGCCCAGAACAGCAAAGAGGCTCAGCCATGCTTGAAATAGGAAATGAAAAAGAAGTAAAAAAGGGAAGAAAAGGGAGTTGACTTACTTTTGAGTACAAAAAGGGAGCTGACAAGAACCAGGCTGACGACTGTCCACATCATGGAGATACAAGAGATGTACCATTAGTCAAAGAAAGCAGTTTGTTTGCTATTAAAGCCTTAATGCTTATCTTACATACCTAATCCTCTGCAGAGGATAATTTACAGGATAAAGAGGTGTGCGAGAATGCTACTTACCTAGCTTATTCTGGTTGTACTTCTAATCACACGTACTTCATCTCCACAAACCTTGTAGGCAAATTCTTCCAGTAGCAGAAAGAAGAAAATGTATTCACCTTTTAGTGATAGATATGCTTAAAAACCACCATCCCATCATCACATGTCACAGACTCCAGCTCATGCAAACAGTCTCATGACATTTGCCTATGGGATTTGCTGGATCAGGGTCAGAGTATTAAACATTTGGAGGCTTAAGCCTATGCTTGAGACCGGAGTGGTCCAAATCTAGCATATATTTATATCTATATCTATATCTATAAAGAGAGCAAGATATAGACATAGGTATGTGCACATAACTAGTATATTCTTGTGAGCCACGGAATGCTCCAAGCAATGACCCATGAAGTGCTTTCTGTGAAGGAATTCATTAGCAAGAGCTGCTGCGTCTGGTGCTCCACATGAAGTAAGCAAGTGAAGTACATAAAACAGAGCCATACTTATCTTCAACTTTCAACGAAAAAATTTATTTACAATAGAGAATTTCATTTAAGTGACATGCATTTTCATTTTTTTTTCATTTTTGACTTTATTTTACAAATCAGCAAATGCGGATAAAGTTTACACTCCTTAAGGCAAGAGTCCCCATGCAAGTAATACATGTTTATATTAAATCCAAAAGACATCCAACATGGGAACTCATGTACAAAGGGAAGGCTAGGATCAGCAATTTGTAATTTCTTCGAGAACTTGACAATCTCCCTGATACAGGAACTTTGAGATCAACTTGCTATGAATTATACTATGAAAATGCAAACAATAGCAAGAAATTTTGATAGTCATCTTAGTACTGCATACAATTAAATCAACTTTATTTAGAAAGAAAATACAGTAGTGCATACGAAAAAGTGAAAATATAACCTGTCCACATAAATGTATGGACATCAGTGTGCCAATGGTCATATTGCACTCAATATCGAAGTCCAGAAATTTGGTTAAAAGTTAGCTTTTCCCCATTTTGGCAATCAGTTCATCACAAATCTTTGTTAATTCTTCTATCTCCTTATTCTGGAAAATAAAAGGCAATATTAAGTATTATGAAAAATACTGTTGCATTAAGATGAGTTTGGTTTTTTTTTAAATTATCCAACCTTTGGGAGAAGTGTGGGACAATTAAGCTTTCTCCAATACTGAGAACAGAATATCTATACGTATATATATAGAGATATCTATAGGTGTATATATATGTATACATAGTACAGCTACGTATAGTGCATTCTAACAATATGTTTACTTATTTCCACATACAGTTCCTCCAACTTCAATAAATACAATTTAGCACTAGCGCAGACAGCTTTACAGCAGTCGTTCCTAGCACATGATAATAATACATAGTGTAAATTTGTTTCTAGGCTGCACTTTTATAGTATTATTTTCAACCTGTTTTCCAGGGGCTCTAAGCAAGGACGAGCTGTACTATACTGAAAGCAAGCTCCTTTGCTGAGCTAGAGAACACAAGATATAAATAGAGAATTCCTACAGTCACTTTTGCCCTAAGCTGTACAGATCTGCATCTGATCATTTTGTCTGTGTTAACAGCGGAGGCACGTAAGCTAGCATTGGCATTACAGCTAAAACCGAAAATGCAAACAAAAACTGAAAGAAGAACTAAACCAAGAAGATCTGAAACCCAAGAACCAAAGCAAACCAAGGGCCCTGCTAAGTACACAGGTGCACACTGAGCTTTGACCGAGCCTGAATCAGCCCCGAGCGCTGGCCCGTGGCTGAGATCAAAGCCTGGCAGATGGGTCCATTTGCCTGAACTGGCCAGTGCTCACAGCTGATTTTGTTTTAACGTTTGGGCAGTGCTGCTCTCCCCAGGGCCGGGGAGCTGCCGGGCCAGCTGGACGTGAGGAGCAAGATAGGTCCTTGGGCAGATCTTGGCTGCAATCTGAGGTTCAGAGGAGAGCTGGATGCAGCCACTCTGGGGAAGTGTCACGTAACTTTGGTCATCCCGTTGACTTCTGCGTTAAAAGAGCTGAATTGCTATTTACCTTTTGTTCCAGTGTTCTTTCCAATGCGTCCACTTTCAGCTGCTCTTTACGAAGGCTGGCCTGATATGCTGCTTGCTCTTGCTGAGCCTTCCCTCTCACTTGTGCAATTTCAGCATTGGCTCTAGAAAAACGGATTTTTGTCACGTCAGCTTCTCTACAGGAAAGGACAGTGGGTACCGAAGGATGGACTGCATCTTAACAGACAGGTGGTGAGGGCAGGGCTACTTTTTGCATGTGTTTGAAAGTATTCTGAGACTTGTCCCTAGAGACTTTTCATGACTCCCTCTCTTGCTCAGCAGAGGCTGCAAAGTCTTTTCTTAATGTCTGTGTTGTTCCCTTCATGCTTCTGTTGGGTATCTGTGCCAGGGTCACAAATATCACTTAGGTAGAAGTGTTTTACGGCAGTTTCTAAACCTGATCTCCAGTTCTTACAGACTAGACTCACAGCTGGGACAACAGTGGGAAAGCAAATCCAAGTCTTACTTTACTTTAGGCACTGAGCAATCCTAGTGACACTTCGGAAACATTTCTTGGGTCTAGCAGACTGTAATATGAGTCCTGAATGTAATCCCTAGAAATGCTTAATTTGTCATTACATGGAAGCATAGAAAAAAAAAAATTAAAAAAAAAAATCAACCAGAGCTGCCTCTCTTAAGCCACAATTCAATGTTCACTCCTTAACAGTGGCTTAAGGAGTTACTATCCATGTGCATCTGGCACAATCTTTTGTGCAACTATTCCTCATCACCCTCAGCACAAGTTGGGCTGATCCAGCTTAGATAACCGGTGTTACTAGGGAGAGAGACCGCCTGACTGATTCTGTACTGAAACAGCCGAGCAGCACTTACATGTTCAGTTCTGCTGATTGACGCAGGGGCAATAATACAGCACAGGGGCAATAGCAACTCTCTGAGGGCAGGAATACTGGCTGCAGGTGCAAATATCTGAGCACAGCCCTCCATAGCTGTACAAACCTAGCTAATGGCTTCTTTCTTGATCTTCCCTGGAAAATACGTTAAAGAAACATGAAGACATTTGATAAAGCTAGAAATTTAAGGTGTTCTGTATGGTCAGGAGCTGGAATAAACACCAGCACATTACAGAAGTTCTCATTACAGCATTTCATTCCACCCTCCATCACAGAGCAGCCTGTTCTCTGCATATTGAAGGAGCAGGTTTAGGATGCAAGATCCAGCCACAGGAATCCTCCTGCAGCATGAACTCCTGAAAAGAGATGTGTACAATCAATTACCTGTCCAGTTTTTCCTCGGCATGAATTTTGAGTGCTTGATATCTCTGCTCTTCCTTCTTCACTCGTGATAAATATTCCTGCGCACATTTCTTTAACACTTCTTCATTCTTAAATGAGAAAATTACATTAAATTTAATCCGAGAGGTTGAAGTGTAGGGAGTCACATTCAGATATTGCAAGGGCTGCAGTCTAACACTGACACCCCCACTCAGAGGCCATCTGAAGCAATATTACACAATGCAAAAAGCTTTACAATTCTTCTGTTTGCATTTGATACATGGCTGCGATCCTTCATCTGAGGATTATGTTATGTCATACACTTTAGACATAACCTCTAACCTTAGGAATTCATGTCCTAGGTTTTAACAGAATGCTTAGTCCAGAAGCCAGCCCGCAGTTATGTGACATCTATTGAAATCACAGTGACACGGATGGGAGCAAGATACTCCTGTGCAAAATCTTCATCTTTTTAAAGCTATTCCAAAACGAAAGCACAAATGAGCATTCACGTTCTCCCCCCAGCACACTGCACTCCAACGTAGTACATCAGAGTCGACTGGAAACAAAGCTGTGCCTTCTGTTAAGTAGCACTGGTATACATGACAGCCTGCTCAGCTTTGCTCTTTAAAGGAGGGGACTTTAACATGACCCACCTTCCGAAACCCCTCCAATACTTCTTTCATTTTTTCATATCTCCTGAAAAGATCTGCCAGTGATTTCTCCACTGAGTTGAGATCTGCTAAAGCTTGTTCCTTCTCCACTATCAGCTGCTGAACAGTGTGATGGGAGACAGATTTCTCTCTCTGTTCATCCTCTGTTAGAAAGAAGAGAGGGGGAGGAAAAATAGCAATTTTCAGAAGGGTAATAGTAGTAAGAACACTGATTTCACTATCATCTGTAGTTTCTACTATATTGTGCTCTACGTTGTGTATTAGAAAGTTTGCAGGATCCAGAAAACTCATTCTTATATGAAGACACAATCCTGTTTTGGAAAAAGGTTGCTAAATACAGTGATATTTAAGTAATTTGGTGTTGGGGAAAAATGTGAACATATCTCTGTACTGATGACTTATTTCACTCTGAACTCAGCTGTTCCCATGAAAAAGGCAGGTGTTGGATTTCCCTTGTTTTCCTGAAGATGCACTAGCTGAAGAAAAGGACATTTATGCATATTACTAGCATTGGCAATAAATTATTTGTCATTGATGATATATGCTTGTCATCTCCTGGCATCTCTTCTAATGCTGTACAAACAAGGCACTTTGTTTAATGGAATTCAACTCAAATTCTTCCCTTGGAAATACAGTGTTTTGCAAACTCTCATTCTTAGGATTACTGTAGCAAGTGCCAGAAAGGAAATTAAACATTAGACTGACTTTCTAAGTTCTGGTCTGCAGAAAACATCTTCCAAGATTCTCCTGAGTATAGTTAAATTTGAGGCAGGGATGGTGGGAAGAACACAACAGGAATCCAAGTCCATATGAAGAGAACTTTTCAAAGGAATTGACCTAGTAATAAATTGGAATACCCATATAACATTGGAAGAAAAGGTCTGTCATTGTCTTCCAAAATGCTTCCTTGTTGTTTGCTTCATATTTTAAAATATGATTTTTGTGTCCATTTTTACTAAAATAAGGTAAGACGTTCTCCCATGTAAAAAATGCAGGCTGTTTCAGAATCTACAGCTTTTCATTCAGGCCTTTATATTTTGAAATATAAAGAACTAACGAGTTTATTTTTTTATTTGAATAGAAGTCTTCATCTAAATTAAGTATTTCATAGCGCTGGTCAGCTCTGAAATGTCAAAGCTGATACTGTCAATTCCCAAACTGAGATTAATCTCTTCCTTTTGCATATGTCGATCCTTTTATACTCTTTCTTGCTAGCCTAACTAAGCCCGGAGCAGCAACGATGCCACGCCTTGTGTCAGCTCACGTTGGCTATGTTCTGTGCTCCTCTGCATGCCTCCTGACAGCACCTTGCTGGGGCAGAGCCTGATCTGAGGTTATTTTGCTCTATATGATGCAGAAGATTGAAAGAACCAGAGAAGCTCTCAGGACCTGCACCGAGTCTGCAGCACTGGAAGCCATAACACCTTTATTTTACCGATGAACAAACACCTTTGATATGGCAGAACTGAAAAACCCAGAGCCCTGTAATGCCACATAAGTTTGCTAACATTTAACATTTCATAAAAAGTAAATATTCTTTTTTATTTTGCCTTCTTAAAGACACTCTGTGGTCATCTGCAATGTCAAAAGAACGTATTCTCAAGTAAAATGAGAAAACCATTTGTCATCCTTTGTTTATTTTTCTAAATCTGAGAAGTTGTCACCTGGTGTTCCAGCACAAGGTTTATTTAATCATGCTGGAGATTACACACCGTCTAGCTGAATTCCAAAACACTTACTGGCAGGATCCTGTTCTTTGGCAAAACCTCTGTCGTCGCAACTCCATGCAGGGGGAGGGATCTGTTTGCATGATCACATCATGTACTTAAATGCATTTAATGTCACAACTTTACTTTTTCTGAGACTGCTGTCTGCGGTATTTTAGCAACTTCCTTCTTGTTTCTAGGGCAATCTAGAAGGTTAGTAATTCGTGACTCACTCCCTCACAACTACCGAGCTCTTCCTGTACCTCCCAGTGCACTGCTGTGCCCTCCTCTCTCCTCAGCTGGACCCTCATTCCCAGCCCCAGTTCAACTTGCACACGGGAATTGGGGGCAAGTGATATCCGATGCTCCCTTCCTCCTCTCCCTTCCACTACATGCTAGAGGTGTCCGTGGACTGGGGGGCACGTGGAGGCCTAATTAAGACTCCAAGGGGAAAACAGGAATTTATATTGGGGAAGGGAGTGTCATATAAATTGAAAAGAGGGAAAGTTTCCCGTGAGCTTTAGGAAAGGGGCATCTGATAATCTCAGATAACAGTTAAGATACATTTAAAACCAAAGTGGCTAAATAAACAGAAACGAATCTGGCTGGAGGGAGCCTGGAATAGCTACGTGATATTTTCTAAAACTATGATTTAGCTTTAATGAAAAAGCTGCTTAGTGGCACTGTGCTGCTAATAGTCTGCCAGTCAAATCTTAGTTAAGCAGTTACAGATACTTATTTCTAAAGATATTTATGAGGTTATGCGATTAAAATATTTTAATGAAATGGCTTCCACGTCTGCAACACACACTGTCCACGGCTCACCAACAATAACAACAGTATGCTCAGGACTAACACTATCCAAACTGACAGAATCAGAGCACCACCACAGCAGATCCGCTTTCAGGCTCAGCTCAGTATTACTTACATTACTTAATGGGAATGCAGCAAACGGAGAACAAAAGCAAAAGAAACTAAAAATGCAAAATGCTGGTGTGAAAGTTGGTGAAAAGCTTTACTTACCAGGCTTGCCTGTTTTGTTTTTGCAAGCAAATAGCAAGAAGCAACAAAAACGGAAGCAAAACAGAAAATCAGGAATTGTTAGGAAAGCAGAAAGTAAGTAATGCAACAACCTGTAATGCACAAAGCATAACATCTGTTTTTCAGAATGAGAATTTAATTATGTATTTAAACATACAACTATAAGGATACATTTTTAACAGAAAAATACCCAACATTACAAATCCAACAATAAAAAGGAAATCCACGACAGGGATTTTGGAAAGGAACTGTGGATGGCTGTGATCAAGGGTTGTGTGTAGGGGGGGGGTGCAGTGAACATCGGGGTTACGCAGGCTCCGTTCCATATGGCTGTCAGTGCCACGCAGTCGTGAGCTGCAAAACTTGGGCAACAGTCAGCAAAGCAGTAGCACAAGCAGCAGGCTAGCCTGGAAAGCCTGTTCTTTTTTCTCCCCCCTCCTCAGTATAAACAAGAATATGTTAGGGACTGAGGCAAGTGTAAGAAAAAAAGGAAAAAAATTTAAAGCACCAGTAAAAAAATATGCAAAGAGACACTAACAGGGATCTATACACTGACAGCTTGCAAGCTCTGGCTGTACAGAGTGTGGCATGAAACTAATTGCATAAGCTAAGCCTGGTAATACTGGATTCTATAGGTATATGACAGCAAATACTAGACCTGCCACAGCCCTTGAAATCAAAGGCAGTTACTGTTTGCAATGCATGTTTTCAGTGCCTTTACAGGCAAACATGCACAATCACATATTGTTAATGTGGAATATTTTCAATACTTATTATACATACACATGACAACCTATAAAAAGCTGAGCAGGACCTATCAACCACACTGAATATTCATTAAAGGGATTTGTGAAATTGGTTCACTTGTAATGCCCTCCTAACAGGGCTGTATAAATAGCTCAGAAGGGTTAAATCATAAATAGAAACAGCACAGGCATTTCTTTTGTTAAAATGCATATTTTGCTCTAGCAGCAAGGCATTATTGTGATAATAGTTCAGCAAAGTATATGCAAATAGCACACAGACAATAATTTCCCTCTGCAATGTGGCATTTGGATGAGTGAATTCCTTTATAAAAAGGGACAGTAATTTATGACAAATGACAGGAGAAAGTGTGACAATTAAGATAAAAAAATTACATTAAATGCAGGGAAAGGAAGCCTCGCATTTAACGTATTACCAGGCTGTAGAATTTGCATAGTGCTCTTAATTAAAGCATGCTTTCTGTGTCACTGTTGTTGTTTCACTTCCTTTGCAAATGGACAGCAAATCACACTATTTATAGCCATAGCTCTTAAAAACTTGCCATAGATCATTTGAAAGACTCTGACTGACACTCTGAATTTGAAGTTTAAAGATCTTTCTACTTCCTCAGTGGTCAATGGCCCGATGCTTTAATTATCCTTGATTTTTCTGCAACAAGAGGAAATGGCAATTGTAGAATTTACTATGTATACCATGGCTGTGCCTTTGCCCTAGGACCCCTATGCCATACCTTCTTGTTGCACTGCAGTCTCACAATTTGAATTTTTTTTTTTTTTGTAATTCTGCTTCTCAAAAATATAATTTGAATTTGTTATCAAAAAGAAACTTCTGTTTCTAACTATATGCAGATGCTTGGGAAGACAGGTCCTGTGTTTGTACATATGAATGGCCAGGTTCAGCGACAAAGCCATACCAGAGTATGTTTAGTGTAAACCAAAATGAATTAAGTTCTTCACATAATCTGGTCACTCCTATTTTAACACTTGCACAATGAGAATGAGAGACATTACATCAGAAGGCAGGCAAATTTGCTCAGTTGTACATACAAAAGGCAACAAAGGCATAACACTATACAGAATGAAGCCAGGCATGTTATTATTATATATTATTAATTAGTATATATTGTATTACCATACCATATAGATTGTTATAATGACTTTTATTTATTTATTTTACGTATTTTTTTATAGGCCTATTTTCCCCTTCACTTGAAAGGAGGCTGGGGTGTCTCCCAATGGATGAGAAATGCAGGAAGGCAGCAAAAGCACCAGACATTGAACTACTTCCCCCCATTCTCTTTGGGCAAAAATAGGCAAATTCACTACAAATGTATGTAAACACAACTCAAGCATTAATTAAAAAAAAACAATTTAAAAGAAACCAAAAATTTGGAGTCACACAATACAGACTGTAAATGAGGGGACTGCCATTTTAAAAGGGGCAAAACAATATTATATGTTGATAGCTGTAATAAAAATCCGTACTGGTCAAAAACCTGTTAGAAAGATGCAGGTATACCTGTTGTGTTCCTCGCACACAATACTCTCTGTGACAGTTCTCTCAGGGGGAGTAAGAAGAATAATTTATTTCTTTTTATTTTTCAGTAAACACAGTGTGAACAGGCTGGATTCGTAACACTCCCTGCTCGCAGATACCATTAGCTAGGCTAGCCTTTCTCCTGCATCTCACAGCCCAGATTCAATTCCAAGGCCACTCCTAATGGCTTTTAACAACATTCCACAGTTCTCTGCTGCTTTACTCGAGCCTGTCCAGATGCGCTTGGTCCTGCTTTCTCATCAGCCACTGCTTCTTTTCCTGCTCTTCCCAGCAATTTTGGCCATAGAGAACCCATGACCCCGCTCAGCTGTCCACCTTTCTGTAAAACAGCTTGAGCTGAAGCAGTACAGGGCAGCACAAGCCACTGGTACTTTCTATAGCCAGACTAAGAAAAAGAGCTTTGGAAATCTTATGAGGAGGCTTTAAAATCATATCCCAGAGGCAAGACCTCCCGCACCAAGGAAGCACATGAGTCCTGCAACCTTTGGTTTGGAAATGCTACTGCATGTAGCGTTTTTCATTTGTGGGGCATGCTGTTAACAAAGGTGTTTTCTAATTATTGTGAGGCAAAACATGTCATAATTTAGACCTTAAAGGAGACCCCTAAGTCAGTAAATAACTGGGGAGGTGGATTGGCCATTCATAATCTCTCAGCTGGGATTGGAGTTAATCTAGGTTTTGGTCTGACCAAAGCACTTAGCACAGATAATCCCTGTTGTTGTAAAGAGCTAAGTTTGATATCTCTATTAAACAGTTGGTAGCGGATGACTAAAGGGTTTTTAGGTCATTGAAAGTCTGTCCTGGAGATACCCATGAATTCTGGGCAAAGCATTTGAACGTGTTTCCTATGGGAGAGTTTGCTTTGATGCAGAAGAAAAAGCCCTGACCTTTCTGTATTACCTGGACTGCCTCGGGGCTTGATTTCTGTAAAATGAAGCCCTAGCTTTTCAAGACAACCTGGCAGCACACACTGATGTCCTCAGATGCATTCACAATTCCCAGCAGCATCAGCAGATGTAGCTAGCATCAAAATTAAGCCCACAGACTTCAACCATGTTTCTAGGCTCTTTTCAGAAAACCAGAGTGGAGGATAGCATCTTTCAGAGTAGAAACACTTACCTATCATCTGAGCAATCGTCTTCTCATATTCTGAAACTATTTTCCTATAAGAGGAAAAAAAAAGAGAAGCTTTTGGAAAACATCATAATTGCTAATGCTTACTTAGCAATTAATGCTACTCAATAACGAAATATAGTATTTTAAGAGAGATACAAAACCCCTTCACACTTTTATATGCTCCTTATTACCTGAGTAACAAATAAAACTGGCAGTTTAAACACTGCATCTGATTTTTAATTCTCCATGTAAATCAATATAGGTGGGGGAGTGAAAAGGGATTGCTTTGAGGAAAATTCTGTTATTTGAAACATGCCTGAAGTACATTACCAATCATGATTTAAATATAAACATTATCACATTGGTCCAATTCAAGAGTTAGAAAGAGTCTTGATTTTTCCATTACTGTCTGCCCTCTTCTCCATGTTTGTGTTTGCTTATTTTTGATGTAAATGTTAAGTAAAGTTATAATTGGTTGCAAGTAAACCTAACAGGAGTATAGTTGGCCCTCATCCAAAATATATCTAATCTTCCACTCTCCAAATGGGACTAAATGATCCATTAGCACTTAAGAGAACAAGACCAAAATATTCAATTATGTAGCACAAAATCCATTGTGTCCTATTTCCCAAATCTGTTTTTGAAACAGAGGTGGCAAAATGTTACTTTTAAGACTATTTTATTTCATATACTCATGGTAGGCTTTCATTTTCCTTCTTGAAAAAAGGTTAGCCAAAATAAGCAGATTAAATGTGATTTAGAAAGATGATCTATCCCTTCCCAGAGCCAAATAAAGCTAATAAAATGAGACTAGCTTGATCTGTGCTTTGATTCATGAGCCACGTAGGACTGTCTACGAAAACCAAAATTACCCCACACTTCATCTGAAGTGGATATACAAAATAGCTCACTGGTATTTGAATACATCTCTTTCGAAGTCTTAGCTCACTTTCACTTGCTCCATTTAAGAGAAGTGTGCTGCAGTTGGTGAGGTTACAGAAAGGATGTGGGAAAATCCTGAGATAAAAGTCAGTAAGGAAAGGAGAAACTTGCGGAGCTCCCAAAAAACTAATGCAGTACCGCCTGTCTCAAATCTGAATCACAAACAGAGCCCACAAACCCCTGAGAAGGCCACTTGACCCAAAGGTCAGTATTGTCTCGCTTGCCCTGGTCCTGCAGCACTCAGCAGAGCAGGGGCTTTACAGCTGCGCACCCCGCTGACCTTGCTCAGGCTTCAGGTAGAAACAATTTTTGGTACTGGGGCCAGAGCCCGTTTCTGCACAGCTTGCTATGCCTCCAGCTGCTCCCTCCACTGGGATCTGCTCGGATGCTGCTTTCCCTGGTGTCAGTCCTGTTGTTTTAATTGGCTTTTTTATTTTTCTTTTTTTTTTTTTAACTATAAATGACACTTTTGGGAGCAAAGATAGCTGCAAGGATTTTCCCCTAAAAGGAAGGGATTGGTTTCATGTCCAAAGAAGATTACCTCAAAAGCCTGCTGTAAGCAATAAGGATTTTAAAGCCATGTCATATCTTTGTAACACCAGGCACCTTTAGAAAGTTTTATCATCCTAGAAAATGAAGCCAAGGACTCAGGCAACGAACACGACATTAAACACTGTTACAACACTACAGCACTTCCCAGCCTAGGCTGCACCATTGAAGTTGGCAGTGAAGTGAAATAACATTATCTATTTCTTATTTTTACCAGCTTAGACTAGTTGAAGTAGGTACCACATTCTCTGCATTATCCAGCCATATGAATTATGTGGCAGCTGTTCAATAGATACGGATACTGCAGTGACACATTGATTTTAATAATACTCGATTTGGAAAGAAAGGTAGTTAAGTGAAGTCTTGTTCCAGATTCATGTCAAAGGCCTCTTTCTGTCAAGCAGCCTAAATAATGGTCATTATTGCTAGGGAACTAAAGGATGCTGGCCACATCATTCCTCTCTGTGATGGTACATCTTCAACTCGTAACTTGACATTCTGCATAGGTTTAACTTACAGTATTTTCGATATTCAGTCTATTTATTGACTTCCTGCTATTTCGTGAGTCATAAAACCAGCAAAACCCAGGGCTACAAAGGATCTTAGAGGTCATCTGCTTGACTTCCCTTACTGAGGCATAATCAATTAGACCTCCAAACAACCATAAATATTTCTTGCCTGCCTCTGGTAGAGCCCAAGGTATAGCCCACCTTAGTTTAGCTCTTTGATCATTATTACATTATTACACCTACAACTTCGCATCTTGGTTACTGTTCTCTGGAGTGGAATTTCCTCCAGTCTGACATTTTTCTGGAAACTTAGCTGAACTCAGGATATTCCAGGTAGAGTATGCAGGACTGGGTAAAGGAGCATTGCTTCTCCTGCTGTGGAAAGTGATACTTTTGTGCTTGCAACTCTAGATAATCCCTTCACTCCTTGCTTATCATTATGTCATATCTAATTGCTGCATCTCTAATTTACCACAAAATGAACTGTTTCAACATTTAATCTTCCAAGAGAAATCTTTCTTTGTGCACGCATGCATATTTTATCATTTTGTGACAATATTAGTCAGATTTTTTTTCAGCCATGTGTTCTAGGGATTTGCCTGTGGGAAATTTGGCTTAGATAAGGTGGGTTTTTCTTCAAATCAAATTTCACTGAGGGTGTAGACACACAAGCAAATTACTGTGAGGAAGATGAAGGTACAGATCTACAGGGTGCCAGCTGCTCGGTGTGACCCCCTGCTCTCCTTTCATTAAGGAATAAGCAACCCCTGTCAGTGCCCGTTTGCAGCCAGCAGGCACATGCACCCAGGCAGTTTCTAGAGAACAGACGAAGTACCGCACTTGAGCATGTGTTGAACGCTGAGGTGTTCCTTACACAATTCCTCATTTTTGTTCATTCCTTGTTTTGCATCCTCAGTTGGACTGCTTGCAGCAGCTCCTTTCCATTTTGCCTCATTATGCATTTGAGGGCTATGCCAGGGTTTTGTTTCCTTTCCCAAGCAGAGCGCAAGAGAGGTGAGAGAACGCAGCTGGGTGCTGGGAGATGGTTTTCTGAAAGAAATAAAGCGGCTGCCCTTGCCTTTTGCAGATGCTTCTCTTAAGATGCTTTGGCTCAAAGCCCTGTGCTGCCGCTATTCAAATCTGCCATGTGCAACTCCTGGCATCCATGCTAGCATTTCCCAAACTCTGCACTGCCGTTCCCTTTTACCCTTACTCCCCAAGTACAGTTTTCCTGGATATAAGCAGGAATTGCATATGCAGGCCATCACTTGATAGAGCTCATTGGCTTTAGCATTATATCACTGAGGCATTTAATGTTGGGAAGAAGCTGGTGTTAGAACAGAAGTGATTTTGAAGAAAATTCAGTCTCAGAAGTGATTGCAGAAATTATTACTTAAAAGAAGGATGCTAAAATAATCTGACAATTTCCTTTTATTTATGAGTTAAGGAGCGGTGCGGTTTTTCTGTTTGTTTGAAGGTAGAAAATAATATGCTTTAAAGACTCCCTGAAATATTTTTATACATTCTCTTTTGCAATTGGTCACTTTCCTGGATTCAGATCGATGAGCAGGTCAGGCTCATTGGTATGTTGTTCTTACGGTATTATCACTGTAAAAAAAGAAAGGCTGAAACTTTCAACTGACTAAATGGGAAGCAATAGTGATTCTTTGAGCGACACCGCTCACCTCATCCACTACAGTGATTTTGTTGTCACCCTTGCAAGTGGTAGGACCTCGACTAGGAAGGAAGGTCAAACCAGTTATGTTCCAGTATACAGATACTTAATGTAATAGAGGCAGGTTTGCAAGGGGAAATAGAACAGATACAACTAGAATAAACTCAAAAGCTCAGGGTCCTTCTGTCAGCTCTCAAAGGGAGCAGCAAAATCCAAGATAACAACTGCTTAACTAAAATCAAGCTTAGTGTGTGCAGCAATTAAAAAATCAGCTCAGTTCAAAGGAAAGGGTGTAGAATCTCCTTGAAAGTCAACACTCAGATGCCAGAGTGGTTCCTTTGCAAGAAATGTTTTTCTACTGGCAACTGAGTTTTTGTTTTCTATTGTTAAAGAAACTTTTTACAATAATGTCCTGGAGGGAGCCTGTACTACTTATACCTGTCTGCAAACCTTCACATTCTTTCTTCTGTTGGCAAAACTATTTCTGGAGAGTGAATTTTAAATTAGCAGGTGGATACCTCTGCCAGCTCTGCAGACAGACTCACTCAGTCAGGCAACAGAAACATTACTATGCAATCCATGTGAGAATTCACAGCACAAACTGGAGGAAATTCTTCCCTTACATCAACCTAGATTAAGACCTCTCTTATCTGAGTATTTTAAGGATGTAAATGCGATTAGCAATGCAGAAGTTTTCAATGATTACCCTGAACAGGTGTGCCCACCATGCAGAGCAGAGACAAAGTATCAGTTTATGATAAATCCAAAGCCTGCAGTTAAAAATAACAAAACAAATTCAGCTAACTAAACCAGTTGTACAATCAGGGTACCCTGTGTACTGTCCACGGGCTGAAATGAGACTCTCTGTCAGTGTGATTAGTGACAAGTTAAACCCCACCTCATTTCCATCACTTCCCTTCTGCTTTCTTCATATTTCTTTTTCCACTCAGACACTTCTCCTTCCTTGGCCACAATCTGAAACAAAGCAAGCAAAGGAAAAATAAAACAGTAAAACCAAGTGGTCCATTAAAGAGGAAATTAAATAACTGTACGATATTTGATTTAATATCAATTCCTAATTAACAAAGGTATAGTTTTCAAGTGCATAATGGGTTCAAATATAAGCATCCCCAGTGATTTTTTTCTTTTTCAGACTGCAAGGTGCAATTAAAAAAGTTCAGATGTGAAATCATAATCAAGTTTTGAAAAAATAACTTAGGAAAGCAGATGCAATGTTCTTATTTCATGATTCACTCCTAATTAGAACAAGGACACTTCTCAAGAAATACTATATTACACTATAACTGTGTCTGATTTGGCCTGGTGCCAAACCTGAAATACTTCTGTACATGGGTTTGGAACATGGTCCCTGGGTTTGTCCTCTAAGGGGGTTCTATTGCTTCTGCATGTATATTTAGGGCTGACTGTCCATGAAATTTTACACCCAAAGGACTGTGTTCCTTTGTGCTCCTTTCATTCACACAATCTGTCATGAAGTTTGGGATACTCTAACACTAGATAGTACCCTTTTTTAAATTGTTATTATTAGCCAGACTAATCTCGTATGTAGCTTTAAAATACATAATTTTATTCCTATTTCTAGCATCTTACAATTTTTATATAATTATATAGCAATGTTGAGATGCACAGAGTACACTTGAGGTTAAAAATAAAGATTTATTTTCATATAATGTCTGCTTTTCACTTATGTCAAAAAAAGTAAAACTTGCAGTGTAGCACCTTTAGCTTTGGTAGCCTCTAGCGTAGCTTTAGCGTGGCTGAGGATGGTTTCAAGAATAGAACAAGTGTTTGTAATATGAATCATTTGGGAGAAAACAGGAAAGAAAGAAACCACAAGCGGCATGTATTTCCTTTTCCAAATTCTGAAGAAAATTACCTCTGCTCTGGCAAGTCGTAGTGCAGAGTCTAAGTCTTGCTGGGGGTAGAGAAGACCCGTGGTGCTTTCTGCATCCGAGGTGCCGATCCGGGAGTACAGTGCACTTTTAGAGATGGAAACATCTGCTGGGATAGCAGGTTCTCTCTGTGTGTTTGTTTTTTTAAATACAAAGAAATGAACCATTAACTATGTGTTTAGCTGATGTGTTTTCTGGGTGTAGTGCTAGGCACCAGGGTCCTAAGCTAGGACTAGAATCGTGTGCACTACTAAATTATAACAGTAATAACACTGACAAGGAACTTTGAATTTAGCAATCATAAAATATATATTTAAGATCCGTAGTCAGACCAAGACAGCCATACTACTCTTATAGAGAGAAAATAAAGACAGCACTTTGCCACCAATATTTTAAGGTCCTGTATTAGAAAATTTGCTGCTTTCTGATGCAGAAATTTCATCAAAATATCTACAAGAAATGCACGTCAGCAGAGGAAATTAGAATTAGAGGCAGAGAGCTTGTTAAGCAGAATTCTGCTTCCATAAAAATAGATCAAGAAACCAGAAGAAAGAGGACAGCTCACTTTCTTAGGTCTGACCTGCCAATATACTGTATCTATCATAAATGTTATTACATAAAAAGTGTGAATATACAAGTGATGTTGCCACCCCACTGGTATTTATCATGCGATTAGTAAGTCAAATGAGGTTTTATTTGCAGCTGCCCATGTTGCTCATGTCAGCAGCCCCGATTAATGCAGGAAGACAGCAGCATGTGAAATGAGGAAGAGAGCAAAAAAGAGGTATGTGACACTGAGATGCATGAGATGTCTTGCAAACAACTCTAGATACAAACAGTCCAAGTTACAGCACATTAAAACCAAGGAGATTATCAAAGACAGTTAGGAGAATACTAAACAAAGAAAACCTCACATTTTCAGACACCATCTGTAGCAATGCCCCAAGAGCAGACCCCTCTGCAGCAGATGCACCACCACAGCTATATGTCCCTGCGTCCCCTACCTACGCTTTGCATCTAGCCACCAACCAGCTAACATGCACATGCTGACCACCTGGCTGGATATTGCTGCTGCAGCCTGGGAAACAAAATGTTCTTTCTCTCAGCTGCTGGTGGGTCACAAAATAATTTTGGGGGTGGAGGTGACCATATCCTTGTTGCTGGGGTTTAATGTTCCACTCCTCTTAAATATGCATGAAACTGGCCAAAGGAATCAGGACAGGGGAGGAGAGGGGCAGATGGTACAGACACCACAGCCATCACCAAAACACTGCTTCCTTAAAACACTGGACTAAAACAGGCTGGAGAATCAAAATGTCGAAAAAAATTAAAATAAACTTTTTTTAAAAGAGGAAGCCCTCATGGAAACCAAACAGGGTAGCAAGTTAATGGTAAGAGGCATCTCTATGAGCTCTGTTACGTTTCCAGGCTCCAGAGCAGAGAAAGGGGATTCCCTCCACCCGTGTAGTGCTGGGACTCCCACAACTACACTGCACAGGCGCAGGCTACATTGTCCTTAGGATAATTCTGCGAGACAGAGCCAGAGCACCTTAACTTCACAGGCTGATGACCTGCTCTGGTCCCTGCATCGCCAAGAGCGGGCCCAGGGGAGCCCCACCTCGGGGAGCACCCAATGGGAAGATGGGCTTAGTTAGCCCTGGCCAGGGATGTGCTCTTGCACTTACTATGTATTTTCCTTTCTCTTTCTCTTTATATGAAATCCTTCCACCAAAAGGAGTTTCATAGGAAAGATCTTGTATCTGAGTATGGCTGAATTTCCTTGAATTTCTGTCACCTAACAAGATACTTCACATAGTACAGAACATTCAAACACACTGACTTCACTGGGGAGGACACAAATGCCCAGAAATCCCTCTCTCACTGTGTATGTATACACATCACTTGCTAAGCCAGCATCAAAACTGCATTTTAAAATACGGATTTTTTTTTTTTTTTTTTTAAATTTAACCTGCAGATTCAGTAGCAGAATTTTCAGTGGACTCTCATAACAATTAAAATTGTCTCTGTGATGATGCTACATGTAGCCACAGAGAGGGCTGGACCATGGCCCACAGTTTGGGTGGGTGGGGAGGGAAGTCAGGTTGATCAATGCCTTTTTCCATTCACTGATGGAAATGGATATTCACATACAGCTTTTCTGGTACAGCACTTCCTTGCTGCTGAAAAAGGGATAACATTTTTACAGTTTACTTGTTACCTTTGTGCCTAAAGCAATATACTCTGTTCCTTCAAGTTCACTAATGCAGTACCTTAGTCTTTAGGCTTTATCTGCAATAATGAAGAGTAGCAATCAAGATTTTTTTTTAATGAGTTTTTTAGATAAAAGAGAGAAAAATATTTTATTGTAAAAGAGGGTTGGATCTTTTTAGTTGTTTTGGCTTGTTTTTTTTAAACAAAATAGAAGAGTCACATTCTACTGCTTGAAGCCCAAGAATGTGAAAGTGAATACATAATGTCTGAATCAAAGTTCAGTCCTCCTGTACACAATGTGCACACAAATAGACCTCATTAATTTCAACACCACATGCTCTTATTTAAACAGTTACAGGAAATTTTATTAGATGATATTCCATAAATCATTCACCTGCTCACAGTTATTCTCGCGTAGTCTAGAATAATAGAAAGGATCCAAACCCACAGTTAATTTTGTTGCAATCCCTTCTGAGTTCTCACATCAGACGTTATTAAAGAAGCTATATTAAAAATTACATACAATGCTAACTTGAGATAAACACAGGACTAGATGTTCTGGATATCACATCTGTAGAAAACATGATGAAACCACACTGGCTATATTAAAAGACTAGGCAAGAAAATTTAATTAGAGGAAGAATAAGCTGAACAGTACTTACAAAACACTATACCGCATTTTTATATAAGAGAGTCTTCACTAATTTGCTTTGTATTTTTTGCTCATTTTTAAACACAGGAGTCGATTGACTATTACTTCTAGCATTTATGGAGCAGGCCATCCCTTCCCTTTTTTGCTACATTTAACCACGAACACACAAAATAATGATCAATTCCAATTAGGAGGTGTAACTTCAAATCTGGCAGATTTTCCTAACCGAGCAAAAAGCATAACAAGATCTATCAAAATTACATAGCCTGTATTCATGAAAATATCTGCCAAAATACAACAACTATGCAGGAAAAAATACATCTGGGACACAAGCTCAGACATCTGTGTAAATGCATAAACACAAAAACACATGGTACTGTCCACAGATCCAAGTAAAAGAGTCAATAAATAAGACTCAGTATCCCAACTTCAAAAAAGAATTACTTTAGCTCCTCCTCAAACACAAGGCAAGAATAACTGAGAGATAAAAAAGAGCTATTAGATCATCAAAGCTGTCCTCAAAAGAAAGGCCATCCTGGAGATCAATTTGTTGAACTGTAGGTATCATATTTCAAAAGTCTCCTGCGGCTTAATTTGCTGGATCTCATAAAAATATTGCTGGAAAATATTAATTGTGGAAAAAGAAACACGAATCTCCTCAAGCTCATATAAAAACGTATCAAAGTAACTGCCAGGATGATGAAAATTTTTAAAGAAAAAAGAACATTTAAAGCATTTAATACATACTTATGCATAGTTTTTATATAGTGCTCAATGCCTCACTAACATAGTTATGTTTTCTCTAGTTCTCTCTTGCATTTGAGTAAATTGTACAAAAGAACAGTAATAATGACATGCAAAACAACTTAAAATTTCCAAAGATGACTGTAAAAACTCTTGGAATTTAACCACTGAGCAGAAATGCTTGTGGTAGCGGTCCAACCAGTATTATCCTAACTCTGGAAACACCTCACATGAGTCACAACCGGGCTCTTTGGCAGGAGCAACCAGTAAAAGTCCTCATGGCTTTACTTCAAAAGCTTCAAAAGCACCAAACTGATGCACAATTCAGTAACTGTTATTTGCTGCCTCCAAATATTCCTACCCCGAGAAAATAATATAACCTGACCAACAGGATGATAGTATTACTCAAAATAGCTCTGTCAATGCTTTAAGTTCAACACCTAATTGCTGAGAAGGTAAGCAGTTAATTGGGGTAATAATAAGCGTAGGGATTTGTCAGTCACTGAACCTCTCAGAAAAATTCGAGTCTGCAGGGGAATTACTACTAAATGTAGGTCACTGCAATCTTAGTGTAAATATTTGAGAGCTCAATGCACTTCCTCTTCTCTTCCCAGCATCTAACAAAGAAACCAGATATCTGACCAGAAAGGGAATAAATGCACATTGATTAACCAGCTGCAGTTATCTTGCTTGAAGAAGGTCAAAGTGAAAGAAAATAGAGAAAGGCACTGGAATGAAAATGAAAACTAGTTTTTATCACACTGTTTAGAGGAATATGTATTTAGCTCTGCTGAAAATTAGCTTGCACTTGCAAAATTAACAAGCACTTAAATACTGCTTGGGTGGGTATCAAATTATCTACTCTTTTAACTAATTGATGTGTGTGCAGACAGGTCAATGGAAGCAAACCAAGACCTATCTGTGCTTGCAAATATATTGAAAAGCAAGTAAAATCCAAGCATAAGTTCTCTGCTTGTAAAATTTTACTAGAAAAAATGGTGTCCCTGTTTGAAGGAAATATTCCTCCTTTGCTACCATGAGAGCCCCCCAAAGCTGTGATGCACTAATCCCATTTGTGCCGACGCTTTTCCTTTCAGTTTCTTGCCCTTCCTTGGATCTTATTTCAACACCCAACTCTACATTGCCTCAGCATCCGTAGGGCAGTGGACACAAACCCTATTGGCTTTCTGTTTAAGTTGCACCTATAAAAAATGGCGACAGGACATCCTAATGGAGACTGTTCAGTAGAGGAGTGTTAATTCATCTCAATGCTGGAAGATTGACATCTCTGGCAATGCAAAAGTAGATGACTAGTCCTACTTGTGTTGAAATCTGTGACAAGAAGTTTCAGAGTAGCCAAGTAACTTCCCTCTGAAAACAACTGCACATCCTTATTCTCAGTCCTAGTACTAGCAGAAAATGCTTGTATTTAATCTTTATTTTAGGTGACTCACCTTTCTATAACAAGTGCTTGTGTCTTTATTTGGCATCCTATTCTTGTTACCCATCCTGTAACGGTTTAGCAAATGTTAAATGTAATTATACAACATTAAGAAAAGAACTGAGGCCAGCCAACCAGAAGGGAATTCTGCTAGTTAGCATCTGAATTCAAGTCACTGCAGTCATCTGGTGGATCCTATTATACTTAATCCAGGCCATCAGTCACTGTAGGTCACAAGGGTTGTCATCATAGGCTAATTGAACATTAGCAACCTCCCACTGAAATAGTAAAGTTATGCAAGGACAAAAGTCCTTCCCAGCCTAACATGACAACCACAGTATTCAGCTAAAAGCATTCCTATGACTGGACCAACATGGGGCTTTGTGAATGTCAGAATGCTACCGATTCTCTGACAGAGGGTGGAATTTTGCTTATTTTTCTTCCCTCATCTCTGCTTATAGTTTTTGCTATCTTTGTTATATAGATTAATGGCATTTTCTAAAAAATCACATGAAATCCATTCCCTGTTTCTAAGTTCTAAGGAGTTCATAAACTTGTTCTAGATAAAAGAAAATGTTGTTAAAAAGCATCTTTAAAATATAACTCAACATAATCAAATACATACTATAACATTTTTGCAGCTCAGAATCTTCCCTGGGTAACACTCAAGAATTCACAAACATATGAACCTATTCTCTTCAGTCTGAAATAGTACATTTTGTGAGTTTCTGAATTGCTGGCTGGTAGGAAAAATGCAGATGTCTACCATAAGTTTTTTGTATAACCTGTGGAAGAGCATCTAGGTATTGTTATGTGTTTCATCTCGAGTGTTTCCTGGTGCTGGAGAGCCTGACTGCTGCATGTTACAGCAAAGTGCTTGGAGGACAAGAAGGCAGAGAGAGAATAAGGAGGTAGAGAGGATCTAGAGAGGATCCCACCTCACCCTCTTCTGACACCTGCGACTCAGGGCAACAGAGAAAGGGGACGCAGTCACACACAGGCTAGTACTCATACAGGAAAATGGTATTTATTTTTTCCTCCTTTGTTCTTTCCATTCCTAATTAGAAGGTTAAGCTTGGTTTCTAATGAAGACAATGGCACGTTTTTCTTGGTGTAAGATTATAGCCACATACTTTAAAACACCCATAAATCTGCAAGGAATGAGTTTATTTCGGTAAGTATATGTACACCATGGAAACAGCTGGCTCATGGGCTATTTAAGGTAAGCAAATTAAATCAAATATAATAATTTCTTCATAAAAGTACAGTTAATGTAAAAAAAAAACTTTAGTTTTATGAACTAGCTATTTTATGACTGATCTTTAAAGCACCAAGAAATTCTGCCTTGTAACGAGTCCAAACGGTATTATGATGCAGTGAACTCAAGATGATATTGGATTGGGCAAAAGACTTCCCACTGACTTATTAATGGATAGTATAAGAAGAGAAAGGTCACTGGAGAAAAACATATCAGAAGCACATTCTCCTCATTTGGAATAAAATGTCTCACTGCAGCAGGACACTGCCGTCCCTTCAGCGTCCCATTCAGCTGATACCACCTCCCAAGAAAGTCACTAACATTTCTGGCTTGACTTTTTTGTTAAAAGTACCATGAAGGCCATCATAAACTGGCTGTGCAACTGGCTAACCACTAAACTCAGCGCATCAGAGAAAGCTTTTCCATCCCATTCCAAACAGTGAGGACAACGTGCATCCCTAGAGCAGTGCAAATTATCACTCTGAGGCAGAACTACCCAGCGCAACCTGGAAGTAGCAATAAAAAACAAGGTTCAGATCTTCATGAATAAAGACACATTGTGTTGGGAGGCCTTTTTATCTTGGGAGCTCTATAGCCCTTCCAAACCTGCTGTAGTCCCTTTCTTCAGATGCCTGAGGGCAAGGTTGATTGAATTTCTCACTTCTAAACTCTGAGGGTCAAGGTGTCTGATTTCTACCTGAAAATACCAATGAAAGGCAAAATGTCCCTACAGTCAAAATCTATAGCAGCTTTATAAGAAGTAGGTTTGGTATTGTTTTGCCATCAAACATTTTAGGACAAATCTTTCTTAGACAAATGACAAATAGCCACCTGGATTGCAGAATCTGTCTCCTGTGAAAGGTACGTGCCTGCTTCTTGCCTTCAGATTTGCCCTTTGTTAATTTGGATGTAGTGGTACTCTGTGAGTGCAGCAGGTGACAGCATTTCTGTGTGCAGTACTGCTTTCAGCATGCTCTTTGGTGTCACACTGAGGTGCGCACAGCTTAGCACTGCACTCTGAGAGCCTTAGTTACCTTGTTAAAGAAAAAGCAGCACTCGGTTGCTTAGTCTGTGCACACACACACACATGGCAGGCACAAAACAGGTACCTCGGAGCAGAGAGAAGACAGGGTAATCTGCCTGGCTAACTTCAGTGCTTCTATCCTCATTGCAGCAAACTCTAACTCCTCCTGTCAAGTGTTTGGTTGCGAGCAATCCACAGAAAAAAATGTATTAAGAACATAGCAAAAACGTTTAACACGTTCAAAAATGGAATGTTATATTTTAATGTATAATTCTGACAATTCCTGGGTGACAAACACATCCCATAATCCTTTCATGACTAGAACATTGATACAAAACTCCAGGTTTTGGTTAGTTTTGAGGTAGCTGTATAGACAGTTTTTATTAGGGGGTAAGTATGAATGATGCTTTGGGTAAAATAAAAGTTTCCTGAAGCTGAAGCTGTTTTTCACAGGCTCCTTTCATTTTCATTTTATGTGAATTTATGCCAGCTGCTGCTCCCAATTCAACCTTTGCTGTTTTAAAATTTTACTATAAATATTCTAGAAAATATGTCCTGACATACAGAAATGGTCTGCAGATCAATTTGCTTTTCCTAGAAGAAGCCATGCCAAATTCTGCATTAGATAGATTACTAGAAAAATTTTCATTTCAGCAGAATTAGGGCCTAAAACTCTGAAAATGAATCTATGCATACAGACCTACTAAGGCCAGGTGTCAAGATAACTCTCCACACATCAAGTCCTGTGTTGAAGCTTAGAAGATTTGCTTTATAAAGACTTCTGCAAAATATTTACATCAGTGGTATAAGATAGCTGGAAGTGTTGATGAAATTTAGGTTTATGTATTTAATGAATTAAATTAAAATATCTCTGTTCCTTAAGCTCCTGAAAGGCCAAAGTTACTTTGGAAAGAATCAAATCATTATTTTGCTTCTTTCCCACCTCCCATGCAAGCCTCCACCCACCCCTTTCAGATGAGGCAAACCATTCCTCTACCTGTGTATAGACAAACAAAGAAAAGTGACATTTATATTTCTGCTACAAACCTGAAGTTTCTGAGCAAATACTGGGGGGTTCTTTTCTGCTAAGTCAGGATCTAGATATTCAGGCTGATCACATATTGAGGTTTTCTTAGATATCCTATTGAGAAGAGCATCAGCAGAGACAAAGGAGTCTTCAGGAGATGTCTGAAGGGTAAGGAGGATATAGAATAAGCAACAGAGATTTTGCCCAAGTGGTTCAGGCCAAAAGCAACATACGGGTCTGCAAATCTTTGATTCCTAGTAATTGCATGCCCCACTGACAATTACTTTTGAATACACGATTCATAGGTGTAGCAGACAAACACCAAAAACAATTATTCCTAATTTAAAAGCTGAGTAAATTTTCAAAGACTAACATGAAGTAAGTAATATTAGGACCAATAAAGCAATGGCTTTGAAACCATAGACCACAGACCACTCTCTATAATTCTACAATAGTTTTCAAACAGTTACCACAGATTTTGTTCATACAATAGCTTATGTCCGGTTTAGGCATCTCTAAGGCAGTGCAAAAGCTTTGAAGACCATCAAAACTGAGGGGAACATCAGCAAGACTCTTTGCAGTCTTTACAAAGTCTGTTGCCCCTTACTGGGGATAAACTAAGTCATGTTCACAATTATAACATCATCAGGATAAATACATAATATGAGGGTGGACAAAGTTAGAATGACAAAACCAAGACCACTGGGATTTGAGTACACAAGAGTCCCTGCAGTGAGAAAGAATTCAAGCTCATAAAAAAAAGTTTTGTGAGATGGTATCAACAGCATTGTTAATATAAATTAAGGATAGTATTAAAGTGAGCTTCTTCTTGTTTTGACTCCTCAGTAAATATACTGTCATATAGCTTAGCAGGCCTAGTGTTGTAGGCATTTGTGAAACAAGTTTGCCTGGAAAAGTGGAGGCCTTGAGGGAACCTTCATGAATTTGAGAAGCAATGCTCTAAAGTCTGTATGCAGCACAGGCTGGAAGCAAGGAAGGGCTCACCACTAATTCAAATCCAACCCAGAGAAGCCACTATAAAAGTGATTTAACTGGAAGCTGGAATGAGTTCTAATGATCAAAAAAGTGAATTTTACATTATCAGTATCAGATGACAACAATACAGTTAACAGTTTATACGAAAATGTGGAAGGGCATCTGTTCTTTACCAACAAAATTTTGAAATTTCACAGTACGTGCAACAGAAGAAATCATGTCTATGTTTATATCAAACTGCTTATTTTATATATAAAAAATTTTTTAAATATTGGGTTAAAGCACAGTGTAAAAAGGCCTGTGTGAGAAAAAAGCACTTCAGAGCATCAACTTGGAATAAAGTATCACAAGACCATTTTAAGCTACATCAAGAATTCAGAAAATTCTTCTGAATTCCATCTGTTCCATCAACCTACCTCCCTCATTTGGGTCCTACCACATGCTGCTACCAAGATCTTTAAGTATCAGATTGAGTTTCACTCTACTTTGGAGATCCACCTTTGCAACCTCTTATACAACATGAGAAATTCCTGCAGGAAAATGATTCCCAAACTCTTATAATAAATTACTTACTATTTCAATAGCCTCTGGAGTTGTTCCTAGGGTCATGGGCTCTAGGTCTTTCTGCTTTGACTTGTCAGGTGACTGTATGTGTGCCTCTTGGCTGGCAGCTAGGACTCGGGAAGCTGGATGTTGTATTTTCATTCCAGAAGACTGCTGGGCTTCAGGGTCTTCAAAACTTGACCTGGAAAAAGATTGTGTACATGCTTTCAGGGTGGAGCACACGGCCCTTACAATTCTGCTTTTGGTAACAACTAAGCAAGTCCTCTTTATATCATTATATCCCATAACACTTTGCAATATCCTTTCAAAGCAATGCACCAGAGTCATCTAAATAAAGCCAGTTCCATCAGAAATGTTATGCACATTTCTTAAATATTTCTCACTTGCCTTTTTACCCCTTTTTCATTGTGACCTACATCTCTCCCAAAAAACGACTTTTACTAACAAGAATAGATGTCCTTAACAAGCAAAGTTTTTGGAAGTAAATACAACCCCCACGTCCTGTTCTTATGAACTAGACTCCTTGTTCAGAAAATATATCTAGAAAAGGCCAAATGAAAAGTTGCAATTAGGACATTTCTAGATTGACATGAAAATGACCTCAGTATCTGAGAAAAAACCTTTAAGTAGGAAGCCATTGTCTAGTGAAACAGTTGCCACCGTGACTATTTAGTAAGAATATGAAGGAGAAGTATATGTCCTTATTCGTTCCCATTATAAAAGTTCTGTATCTTTGCCCTCTATCATATGTGTACACAGATGGGAATCTATTTTTAACCAAACAACTCAGTAACATAGGCAGAGAGAGGAAGAATTGCCTGTGTACGTGCTATGATGGTAACCCATTTCCCTGACATACTTTTCCATTGCTGAATTTGCTTGCAGTGACATACCCTGAGCATGGTGTTGTGGAATCAGACAGCCTGATGGGAGGTGATTTGACTGCGCTCTCCTGCTGTGCATCAAACATTAGGTATAAAGATTGTTTCTTCAGGGTGCTATCATCCTGCTGGCAACAGGAAAAGAAAGACTCATTAAGCAACTCAACCATTCTCCATTAAAGCTAATTCAGGTCACTGAAGCCTTAAGTGACCAAATGACTTGACAGAAAACTAATAATATAGGACTGTAATATAGTCTATGCTAACTGATACTGAGATGATCCCTTTAAGGGAGAAACCATTAAAGAACAAAACCTAAACAGTTCACTCTTTGTAATGGCTCTTTGTCTCCCACTTTGGCATTAATTAGATTTCTGGTCCTGTCAGGTAGGAGGCATCCCTTGACTGAAAGTGTTACTAAAATATTCACTGAAACTTCTCATCAATTTAAGCACCTGACAGACATGCTTGATTTTTCTAACCTCCCCTGTGGATATACCCCCACTGGATCTAGTCAAGCTATCAAATCCATGAATTAAATAGAAGTAAGGGAAAACAACTGATAATGTATAGTACTGCATTCCATATTTCATATTCATTCTGTATTCTCTCCTCATTCCCTCCATCTTCTTAAAATTTTTACTCTCGGTTTCTTAAAATAGTTCAATAGCTGATGTAGACAGCTCTGTACTCAACACTGCTGGAAATACTGATTTGCTTTTAATCTCCAGAAAGAACTACTATGATGCTAGCTTAAAAATAAAATAGTAAAATGGAACAAGCTCTACAGGATATAGGACAACAAAGCACATGCAATTTACCCCATTTATGCCAGTTTAAAGGAACTGGTTTTGCAAATCTGCTGCAGGCACATTATAATTAATTTAAGGGGTAGTGAGGCTGATGGCATTATCAGGATAGTATATTATGACAAGGGAATGCAAATGAACGGAAATGGAAGTGAGAACTTACAGGCACAGAGGAGCCTATTTTCTCCATATATTCTATTTCATATGAGTTGCCATATTCCAATTCTGCAACAGAAACAAAAAAGAGCCATTAAATACACGCCACGGAATGATTTTTGCAGAAGTAAGAGATCTCTTCTCACTTGCATGGGCCACTCCCATTCTGCTCAATA
Organism: Pandion haliaetus; assembly: GCA_013401275.1. NCBI lineage: Eukaryota > Metazoa > Chordata > Aves > Accipitriformes > Pandionidae > Pandion > Pandion haliaetus. Next base: position 121,775 of record VYZV01027201.1, on the reverse strand, counting down.
CTTTTCTATGAGGTATTAAAAATAGACTACACAGAGGGAAAGCAGAAGGTGCACTGATTTTCAACAATGAACTATGACACATTTCAGGCAAATTAATTTGCCTGTAGAATTTTAGCTTTATCAATTTGCTGAAGATTCTGCCCCAGGGGCCAGAATATTAAGAAAGTTTCAGAGTGCTTCCAGAGCACAGATAACTTTCCTCTATCATGTTATCTCATCACAGAAAACACATTTTTCATAATTGATAATGCTGATACCATTTTAATTTAATGTACACAAAAAGATTTTAAAAGCTATTGAGAAATTAAGTAATCTCTATTTCTTAATGTTTATCACACAATTCTTAATTAAGAAGGACTACTGTGGTATCACTTAAGATAAAAAGATACATAAAATACCTGTTCATTGAACAAGGGGTGAGAGAACAGCCCATCTTACTGGGCTGCTTTCACATTTTAGTTTTGGAGGAAAAGCCTAAGGCAGGAAGATTTACAAAGAACCCTAAATCTAAACCCTAATCAAAATGCAAATCTTCACTGGTTCTCTACTTCTAATCTCCTAATTACACTGGAGGGAATAACCAGCATTTCTTTCCAATCCATGGTCACCCAGTAGCTGATACAGAGGCAGACAGATAAAACACAGCAAAATGGAAAAGGGAACATTCCTTCCTGCACCCAAAAAAAGCAAAGACTTTGTTCAATGACACCCTAATTTAAAAATTAAAAACATAATTAATTTGTCCTAATGCTGTATTTTACTCTGTTTCCGTGAGTTAATTCAATAAACCACTTGTATAATTTAACTTCCATTATAGGTAAGTTCTAATGAATGGCACACTAGCATTTACATTATGATAGATGTGCTAAAATTCTTATAGATTTAGGCAACTTTTGAAAAGTAGGGCTTGTATCAGGAAGATGGTAACCATCATTAAAACATTTGTTCTTTAAAAACAAACCAACCCTAACAATAATCTCTTACCTGTNAAAAAAAAAAAAAAAAAAAAAAAAGGTTTCAAAGGGTGCAATGTGAGTTTGCAAAGCTCAATTTTTTTATATAATAAAAAGCAACATAGAGTACAAGCACTGTAATTCCACAAGTCTATGTATTTTGTCAAACAACCACTGAAGAGGAACAGCCACAAACTCTCAGTACCTGACATGTGGGAGATATTAATAGTAAAACGTCTAAGTGAAGAGAATGCTATAATAGCAGGCTCCCCACGTTTAAATTCCTAGCACCATATGTTTTTAATGGCAATAGGGAGCCAGGCAAGATGGACAACCTCGTGGTATCAGACACAACCTTCTTCCTAGTGAAAGCAAAAATAAAACCGAAACGATGAGATCCAAACCACCTACTAGATGCAAAATTACAGAAGAAAGCATGAAATACCAGACAACAGTATCCAGTGTTTAGTAACTCCCTTTCTGTATTCCATTTATCTACACATAGCCCAATGAGGTGCATCAGGAATGTTCATGGGGCAGCTTTATGACTCCAGAGAGTGATCCATGAGTGAGCATACAAGCATGCTCACAGGCAGGAGACGTACTGGCACTGTCCTCTGCTGGCACAGCCAGCAGTGATCTTCGATCTGCCTGCAGGGCTGGTAGCAGCTTTGCAATTGCAATCCAAACTAACTTGTGGGACAACACATATTTAACTTTAGTGAATTAAAAAAGGCAGGACACAGATGGAAATACTTCAGCCAGAAACAAAAGGAGTAACATGACTCGCTAAATGCAGTTTGTTTCATCTCATTGCTCTCAGAAGTTTCCAGCATAATTAGACTCTACCTCCTTCCCTAGGTATCTCTTCTAAGACATCATCTTCCCTCCAAAATCTTAGGCTCTGGTTATCTCTATACATTCAAAATTACAAAAGCCCAGGATATCCCATGAAGTAAGATATTTATCTTTTATAAATACATACAACAGACTTACTAAGTGATGTCCTCCAACTCCTCCTACAAATAGCTGCAAGATTACATCAGAATTTTCTGTTAATAATTACTGCTTATTTCTGGTATGCGCAACACGAAAATGGCAGCAGTTATAAGCAGCACATGCAACAGATGAGAGCTGGATGTATTGGCTGACTCAGTAGTTGGGCTGTATCTGTACAAAAGCCGTGTTAGGTTACAGGATAACACTCATACTAGTATCTGGGAGGGGTAAAAATATTCGCACTGAGAAAGAGCCGTGGAATTACTCAAAAATTTCTCAACGCCACAGGAGCAAGAGCGTCAAGGGAAAAAAATTATTATTTTTAAGAGATCTGAAAAGCGGAAGCATTGTTGATTATAATTAGCAAGTAATCTGAAACGCTGACTATACCATGCAGCACACATGAGACAAGACAATTAGCATTTAATTAGGAGCTTTGCTCACTTTCTTCTACCCACTTTGATAGCTAAAACAATTGTCTTAGAGTATCTCTCACTTTTTTTTTGTTCCATTTCCTTAAATATAATTTCCATTTTCCCAGATTTGGGGGGCTTATTTTCTAAAAAGTATTTCTTTATTTTTTTTTTTTTAATACAAATGAAGTGAAGCTGATGTCTAAAATTTGTAATTTGATAATAAAGCCAATGGATTTATCCAGACTGAAATACTTACCTGTACAGAAGACTCAACAGATTTGCAAAAAGCCCAGGCCATGCAAACATCAAAGCACGTGCATACCAACATGCACAGTGCCATTAAAAACACTGTGATTATTTGTGCCTTTTAATGTCAAACATATTTGACCTAAAATCTTGGCAGTTCTTAATTAAGCAAAAACTCCTCAGACCCAGTCTAAAATGGCATAAAGTGGCTTTAATGGTAGACTGGGACACAGGTTGAAAGGTTAGGGGGAAAAAAATAAATTCTGATCAAAAAGAAGTTGTTTAAGCCAAGTTACACTCATGCATTCTTCCCACCCACAAAGCTGAAAATCTGCCCTTGGAGCAGATGTTGCAAAGCAGTATTCCCTCTGGTAACCCCAACAAAGGCCACACAAATTTCCTGAATTCTCTTCCACATTTCACAGACCTGGAATAACAGTTCTCTTAACAGAAACTTCCAGCTTTAGCTCACAACTGCTTATAGGAAGGTACAATAGGAAAAATCTTAATAAGCTGATCTAGAAGGAAATTTTATCTGGCATGTGAATGGTAACTATCCTACACAGGGGGTATCCAGGACATTTTTATGCATAAAGATACCTGGATCCTAGGAACCTGGAGTACAGACAGCATGTTAAGGGTTTTAATGCAATACACAAACTTTGAGCAGAACTTTAACCTGGGATATTCTCCCATTCAGGTTAGAGGAACAGGCTCAGGTAAAATCAGTAGTTCAGTGACTCTCGATCCAAGAGCACTAACCGAGAGCAGTATCAGACCCGTCTCCCATGAAGGCGCAGAGAGAACAGGTAGCAGGCACAGAAGAACAGAGCATATCTACAGTTAATCATATAAAGGAAGCAAAAGCCTTTCTCTGAAGGCCTCTTTCATTTTCCTTTAAACTTCCTCTCTACTCTTTCTTAAAAACTCAAGGTTGGACTATTAGGGTCTTACATTCAGCTCCCCATAATTGCCAAGCTCCCCAGACTGGTCCAAAGAGCATCATTTTTTAGGGTTCCCAAATAATACAATTTGCATTCACCAAAGTACACGCCAACATCCTCGAACAAACCAAACCCCCTTTTTCAATAAATGCAACATTAGCTGGATGCAGACTACTTTATAAAGCATACCCTCTGTAGGAGAGCTGAACTTAGTCTCATTAACAAATGTAGACAGATCAGATGGTTGTGGGTAATCCTGCTTATCTGTGTTCAGGTCCACAGTCATGCAGGTCCATTTCTGACTGGTCACTGAAGACGCCAGTTTCTCCTCATCTGTTGCATGAACCACTGTGGATATGACGGGAGGTGTTTCTGGTGTAGGCAGCGGAGTGGGATCCTGTGGAAAACAAGTGCCAATTAATTCTATTATCTTTCATTAACACGGTGAATAGTTAACTGTCTGAATTCCTTTCCATGACCACACTCATCTTTTTAATTCCGTACTCTTTGCTGCAGCTCCACATAAAATACTTAATGAATAATATTAAAGTACCTCATTTAGAATTCTACTAGCAGCAAGTTTTCCCAGTGCAACTCAATTCTTTGATGATAAACACTTGCATTGCAAAGCTGCCTTGATAAAACGGAAGAAAGAAAATCCAGGGCCACTTTTATCTGTTAGGTACTTGACATAAGTGGCACACATCACCCATGACTGAAGTCTTTGACTACCCAAACCTACTTTCTAGGCTTCCCTCATAGGAGCAAACGTTCGTAGGTCTGCGAGGTCATGAACCCTTTCTTCACTTCTACACTGTCAAGCAGCAGAAATAAAAGGGTAGGACGGATAACAGAAAGACAAACAGCAGCATGGAAGGAGCTGTGCCACATCAAAGCAGTTAGGCCTTTGTAGGCAGAACAGCTTTTGTTAACTTCTCTTCCAAGAAAACCACCTGCTGGCAGTTTACAAGGAATAAAACCATTCAAGCACATGTTCCTGGTAGATCACCCCACTTGTTTTATTTCTATTTCCCTTCCAGCCCACCAATTTGATGCATTTAGTTTCTTACTTTCTAATCTAAAAATGCCAGGGAGGATAGTTACGTCTAGTTTTTCAGAAAACTGATTGAAGATATTAATTCATATTGTCACTCCATTGTAACACAGGACTTTCCAAAGTACCTTTACTAATAGTCTATCTGGAATTCCCAGAGCAAGTACTAGATCTAATATACATTGTATACATGCTTCTAGAGACCAAAAGGTTAATACCTTATGATTATAGCCCAGTGTGCCAACTGGACACCAATATGCTTATATTCTTTACAAAACCCTCTTCTATTATTAAAATTACAATTCTACAATTAAATAAATCAAATTTTCCTTTTTTGCCCCTACAAGAACACAAATTACATACATCAAAATAAGCCAGTACTTTACCTGAGAAGGAGGATCAGATAGTGGGGATCTTTTTGGTGATTTTTTCACCCTAAATGTATCACTGAAAATAAATTAAAAAGAGTTAATGGTAATAGCAGAAAGAATCAGGTAATTTCACACCTAGCAAGAGACAGCCACAGACAATGCAACCTCTGTAAGCCCTTCTGCTTTAAAATCCCATCCATTAGGCAGCAGCACCACAGAGAAACATGCCATAGATACATATTCTTGTCATGCACTTGGAACAGGCCTCGATTCCCCAAAAGCTGAGACAAGCAGGATTGCCATATTTTTCATGCTAACTACTGACATATTTACAGAACAGAGTTGCTGCTTGATTGGAATTCAAATCTCTGCTCCACCAGACATCCTCAGCGGCCTTAAACAAATTATTTAGCTTCTGTCTGCTTCAGTTTCCCATCTGAAAATTAGGTCTAAACCACATCTTTACCTGAGAATTAAAAATGTAATAAGCTTGGGCAGTAAGCTCCAATGACCCCACAAATAATTAAGAATAAAACTGGTATTCTTTGGATGAACTACATAAAAACAGCTGAGGCAGACGCTGCCACCAAGATGCCAGAACAAAGCTCTATCGTTATGAACGTGCACAACGGATCCTCTTTAAAACAAATACAACAACAAATATGGCAATTCTGCTTCCAGTTCCCCTGACAGCTCACAGTGCAGACTGGGAGCATGGACACTGAAGCCCTTCAAAATCCCATGGGTTTCAATCAGGCAAAAGGAATGAAGAACATACATTATGTCTTGGTGTATAATTAGGAATGTTGCCTTTATGTTTATTCACAATTGGTTAAAAATATTTTCTAAACAGGAAAAAAACCAATTATCTACCTGTTCCCTTGATGCATATTGCCAGAGTTACTCAAACACATTCATATTACTAACTAGAAGAGGGAGAAAAATTCATAGCAAACTCACTGATAAAGAGTTAATGTTTGAACTGAGATGCAGTGGCAAAAATTACTGCCCACCAGCTCATCCCTGATCAATGATGGCAAGATCAACATTAGAAATTATAATGCTGGTTTTCAACTGGTAGAGGGTAAATCAATACCACATCTAGAGGGGAAAACAAATTGAACAGCTGAACATTGGTGTGTTCAGTGCTACTAATTATCTAGTTACGATGCTAGAAGTAATTAGGATAACTTATCCTTTAAGAAGGAGAAACACTTTATGAAGTATTTACGAAAGACTGATTGTACAATGTTGTTGTACAATGGAAGAAATACAACTTTCATATTTTAGCTCAAAGATACAATATCCATACAGTTTTTAAAAGAGGATCTTCTTTGATAGGCAAACAGATAATGAGGCAATAGATTCCTCAAACTCATTCACAGCCAGGCATCTTACTTAAAATAGCTTTCACATGTGCCAGTGAAGTGAAATAGTTAACATAAAAGCTTCATGCTGAATAACTGATCATGCTGCAAAATAAATAAGTAAAATTAAAAAGCCCATAAATCAAAGAGGAAACTTGAATTGTTAGCTTAGAATTACTTACAACAGAGAACATACAGACATCACATCTTCTACCATCCTAAGACAAATAAGACAAAGAAAAGAGAGACAGACAGAAGGAACTGACAAAAAAGATAAACCTGCAAATACTCTGTTGATGTTAATGTGTTAAGGAAATCAGATCATGCACATTTTCTACCTGTATAATCTTACCCCCTAGTTTTTATTGTGAAATACTTGGGAAGAAAAAAAAATGAAATCATCAAGTCCTTCAATGTTTTCAAATTCAATGGTATACTTTTGACACGCCTTCATCTTACAAGACACATTTTTCAAAGCTGACGCCTCTGATTTAAGTTCCTTTCAACATACTAACCATCCTTGCCTTCCCTGATGGTAGCCACCTGCTTTCTTTTCAAAACACAGTATTTGTTATTATATGGGATGTAAAACTTCTTCAATAGCAGCTAAGGTTAAGAGTACAGTTACGCAAGGTTTTTTCATATCTGCTCATTTGTTACAACAGTACAGAAAAAGCTACTTGACCATTTCAAATAATTTACCTAAGTCAAGAAAGAAAACAACATTTCTTTAAATCTCATCTATTTTGGCTGTCACTGAAACCTAACTTTGTGTTCTGACAGAACAAACTGATTTCCCCAAAACCAGAAGTAAATCTTGCCAAACAATTAAGGCTAAGAAAACTTTTCATCTACTTATAAGCTTGCCAGCTTCTGCTCGGCTCTCCTCACGTGCAATGCTCTTGAAAGCTGGTGCCTTGCATTTCTAAACACAGCCTCCAATCATCCAACAGTTTTGAGAGCAATGTCTATACAAGCCACCTATATTTACTCATCATTATAAGCAGGCACTCGAGAGGCATCAGCTGCTCTTTGTTCAGGATCATCTGAGCAATATGTTCTATCTAAGCTCAGCACTTAGGTATATGACCAGAGAGTAATTTGAGTCAAGCTGACATCTCTTCTAAAAATTTCATCTTTTCACATGGAGGTCAACACTTAAGACTGCTACAGGTTTCATTCAACAATAAAAACTGATTGTTTTTATTGATTTAACACAGGTAAGACCTAGCATATGGCACAGATTCAAAGTAGCACAGAAGCTTAGCAATGGCTTAAACTCCTGCCTGGCTTCTTCACCTCCCATAGGTCCAATCTAGAAATTGCTGTCTTTCCATATAAGGAACTTGTTTTCAAACTGGTCCATAGAGTTTTATTTCTGCACCCCTCAATAGTGCTAATAAGAACTCCTGGCTTTGCAAAATTGTCCATTAATTAGGTTTGAGGAATCCTGGTATATAACAGTATCATTTCCTAATTCAAACACCCTCCTTTCTGCCCCTTGGAGCTGAAGCATTTCGCACTGGCTTCTCCCGTGCCACCACAGAACCATTGCCAAGGAGGGTCCTACACCCTATCTCCCTGCCCGGCCAGGGGTTCTCCTGCACTGGACCCCATGGAGGAGTCATGCCGAGTGCCCTTTTCATGGAGAAGAGAGACCAGAGACAGGTAGAGAAAAATAAAGCCATTGCTTCCCCTGGCATCCCCCAACAAGCCTTAGGCTAATTTTCTTGTAGAAAGTATTATGGCTACAGGCTGCACTGTGTATTAATATGCAGATTATCATCTTTGTTAGAAACCACTTGCAAGAGCAGAAACATAACACAACAGTGAAAGCAGTCCCAAGCAAGAGCTGGGAATTCCCGCAAACCTCCTGACCGAAGAACCTGTAAGCCCTGCTCTAGGCTAGTTTCACTTCTTCCACAATGATAAAGACCAGCAGTGAACTTTGTGACTCTAGGACAGGGCCTTCCCACAGTGGATTTTCCCAAGGACAAATGTGGTTTAGCAAACTCTTTGTAAACTCACGTTGCCCTAAACTAACACCTTTGGAATTCATTCTAATATTCACCGCAGATGGGTGGACCCAAGAGGTTTATACTGGGGGTCTGTTCCCTTTTCTTCCTCTGCACTTCCCCAGTAAGATTCAAATTGTTCCTCTCTTGTAGTCAGACTTTTAAGTCTTCTTGGTTTGGACCAAACCAGTTTGGACTGCAGGCTTGGAAAATGTGCCAGCTTAGCATGCCTCTTAATTCCCACTAAATTTGAGGCATAACTCAAAAAGAAGCAACATCAGAAAAAACAGGCACCTCCCCCAAAAAACAATTCAACTGTACAGTGGTCTATACTTTCTGTAAGTCAGAAATGCTGCCAAAAAGAAAAAAAATGGCACAAGCTTCCTCAAATCTGGCAAGGGATATGAATTAGAAGCCTAGAGGGCAGCAGGCTGCTCAGAAAAAACTGAATAATCTCCATCTCACTCTATAAGGGAGGTCATTTTTTTGTACTGTCTTACATTAACCATGTAATCTTCAAATTGCCAGGCTTTTAAAATTTTTAGTCACACTTTTGTTAGCCAGCTGAAACATTTAAACCATAACACGACAAGCACTGAGATATTTTCTTATAGATACAAACAGGGTATCAATTTCAGACAAATGGGATATAAACTTACTGATTACCAACTCAAAATAACCATTTCTGAACACATGAGGTAACATGCACACCAGCAAGTTAACCATGGAATCAATGCAACTAGCCATTGAGGTTTTTAACCAAATATCTAAATAAAATAAGCTAGAAAATTTATCCTGCAATTTGTCAACGGTGTATAAAAGCTGATTATTTCCCAAACGTGTAGCAGTCTAGGAGATTTAAACCCTTCTGCAGAATTGTAAGCTTTTTCACAGAAAGGAAAATTTTCACATTTTTCAGTCTTGTATTTAAAAAAATATATTTCAATACTGCACTTCTGTTTCAGGGTATTTTCTTTTCAATTCCGTAAGTCACTGGATAAAACCATCTTCCTGCTGTGTGCAATAGCAGATTTGCCATTGCCTTACTATTTCACATCCCACTCTCAAAAACTATGATTCATAAAATAGCCTTTACTGGTGTGAATACTTTAATCATCTTAAGTAGTATCAAATTCCCAAGGTGAGGTCACAGAAAATTTGGCACAAAATTGATAAAATTTGGACTTAATCAGATTCAAAGCTACACTGAGTCCCAAGATTTCAAAAATCCACTTGCCAGGCCAGTGGCCTAATCTGGCTTGATGTAGCCCTGGTTCTCCCCTTCGCTCTGGAAACATCAAGCTATTGAGGAAACAGATTGAGGGAGAGCACATACAGCCCCCCAACATGAGTCCAGTTATGTGGCTACCAACACTCAACATCATCTTCCTTCCTCTATTCAAATATAAACCGGGTGTAATTGTGCTAAGGGGTAGGGATGTGCTGCTTCTAATCTAGAAACGTCTGTGCCTTTAACTTACGTTTTTAGTGGTGTCTTCTTCTTTTTTGCAGGTTTATTCAAGCTGTCTCCTTCAGCTCCATTTGTTTCATTGGCACTGGCTGGTATCTCAAAGGAAGCTGGACATTTTGAGGGCGAGCTGGCTATCTTAGAAGAAGACTTGAAAGGGTCAATAGAGTCCTCACACATGTCTGGCTCAAAACTGTACGTTTGTTGAGGCAGTTTGGGCGATTCTTGCATTTTTGTACTAGATGAGAATGGGTTAAAATTGGGATCATCCCACTTGTCAATATCAAAAGTGTAAGAGCCTTTTGTGATAGGGATTTCATTTGGATCAGTGGGTGACTTGGTCGGTGTGGTTGGAACATTGTCAAGCTTTTCCACTGACTTTTTAGTCTTTGGCCTCCGTAGTGGCATTTTAGCACCAGGCTTTTTACCTGCTTTTTTGGGAGGAGGAATACTCTCCTGCTGGTCTTCACTCACCCCTTTTTCTTCGGAATAATCGAACTCCAGCCTTACTGCAATGCCTTTGACTGGAGGGTCTTCTTGTCCTCCAGTGTCAGGCGGAGTCACCTCCACAGCCTCTGGTGCTGTTGTAAGAGGTAGCGTTTTCTTATTGGCAGGGGGAGAGTTTTGTACTTTGCTGCCTCCGGTGCTAAATGCACTAATCCCTTCAAAACTGTCTGGATCCAAAGGGTAGGATCCTTCAGGCACAGGTGGGGCCTCCTGTTTCTCAGCAGAGATTTTAGAAGGTTCAGTACATTCAGGCTTTACTGAGTCAGCCTTCGCTTCAGGTACTGTTTTATCCTCACCTGGGGCACAAGCTGCTTGGCCAAGGTCAGATGGTTCTTGTGGTGTTTCCTTCACCAGTGGAGCATCCAGAGATTTTTTTGCTGACTGCTTCTTTTTTAAAGAAGCTGGTCTGGATTTCTTTGTTCTCTTAAGGGTACTAGAAGCACTACTTGAACCAGTACTGTACACATCTGCAGCAGGTGCTAATGTCTCACTGTTGCCAAGATAAGATGCTCCATCAAAATCACTAGCTTGCAAGCTAAGAGATCGAGACAATGTAGACTTGGAAACTGGGACTGAATCAGTAGACTTTCTTCGAACATTTGCTTTGGGGTCACGATTCTTTGATTCTGGAGAGCTCGGTCCTAAGGCATGGAGAGAATCAACCAACTCAATGTTATCAAAGTCCAAGTTGTAAGTTCCACTGCTGGCTATTGGCTTGTCCTCATCAAAGACGGTGGAAAATGAATGGGAAGGGGGGCGGAAAGGGCTTTCTTCAACTGATTCACTGTGTGACACATCAGCTACAGGTACAGCTTCTGAACATAATCCTGTGGGAACAAACAGAAAACTCAGTGACTTTTAAACACATTTCTGAAACTGGAGCTTAATAGGTTTTACTATAATCTAATATTACTACAAGTAAAAAAGTAAAGGTTTAAAATCATACAAATGGACTAAGCAATGATTAAAGGACATACAAACCAAAGTGACATTTCCAATATATGAACTAGATTAAGGGAAAAAGTAGTTCTGTCCTCCCCAGAAAAGGATTCAAGGCAAGTTTCATGGAAACACAAAATATGTATTTGCAACAGCCTCTAGAACATCTCTTCTAAACTAATTATCACTTAAAGAGATGGATATTACCATAACATGCTAAATATGCCAAATACCAGAAAAAACTGAACATCAAGCACTTTATTACTCCCTTTTTCTACTATTACAAAGAGTTCACACAATTGTGTCAGAGATCTTATGCAGTAAATTCCCTGTAAATTGACTGGTGCTTCAGCAATTACATGTTGATCTTAAGTTTTGTTTCCCATGTGCTATTTTTACCAATTTTCCCAGAGGAACACGGCTTCCTTTCCACAACCCATCAATGCTGTTCCTCTATCTGCCCCAAGCAGTCAATACACTCTACTTTGACCTCATAATTCTAAGTTTATAATGCAACATGAAGCACTGAGAACTTAATATGATATAAATTATGGTAAAGGAAAAAAAATTAGTCAGGGAACCATACAAATATTCTTAATTAAAAATCTTCCTTAAAAAGGACCACTAGAAGCTCCCTACAGATTATTTAAAACAGATTTCTCCTAGTTCTAACTCACTGATGAAAAGAAAATTTTATAGAGAGAATTATATGCTAAAACTGTTCATCCGAGCAGCTTTTCATTGTAATTAAAAGATCTGCTTATTGAATGGAATCCTAAAATGATTTATAGAAGTCTCTTGACTTGGGATATAACAACTATATTGGACAAAGTAGAAAAAGATATGGTGCATATAAAAAAATAGAAAATATATAGGTAGGAAAGGATTAAGATGATGGTTCTTGCTGCCTTCCAGCTCATTAAAGTTGATTACTAAAATGTTTTACAAATCCTGAACATGGTTTGCTCCTGCTGTCATTGTACTGCTACCTATCCAAATGTAACACAGTGACCTCTGCCTACATATGCATGTTCCAGTCAGGGTATCGGAGACCTGGGAAATCCCTCTCCAGCTCACAGTTCAAGCTGGGGTAAGCCAGCTGCTCTGAGCTCTCAACTGCTATGTACTGGAGCAAAATGCCCCAGTGTTTCCCATTGAAGCAATGCAGCATTCTTCATGTTGTAATTTTTTTAAAATTATGTAATTATAAAGAAAAAGAGTCAAACAAAAATGAATGCTTTGCTCATCGTTAAATGATTTCAGAGAAATTTCTACACATCTTTTTCATTCCAATCCTGACATGTCTTGCAAAATAATTCCCATTTTGCCCAGCTACATTCATTAACGTCGTTCATAAAAGCAATAGAGACAATCAATAATTACTTTTAGTCAGAAGTTATGAATGGATTAAGAACAGAAAAAAAACATTTTCCCTTTGTTTTAGAGGAAATTATATGTCTACATAGAGATTACAAGAATTATTATTTATGGATGTAGAGGACAGAAAGGATTTAAGGGAATTGGACACATTTCCCAAAGCAGTACCTTAGAGTGGCACCATGTAATTCCAGAGATTGTCAAAGGAATGACAGCTACACAGTTTCTCTTTTAAGACTGTGGAAGTTTACTAAGTTGCATCAATTAAAATAATATTTTAATGTGTTTTTCTGCTAAATGAATAGTAATAACATGGCAGTACTTCAGGACAGTTTATTTTTCTCCTTAATCTCCACTGGGCTGGGCTTGGTTTCAGCCTGGCTGAGAGGTCATTAATTAGACTTGATTTGCCAGCTGAGCTGCTGCTCACTTCGCACACACATCACTTTCTGACACTGATGGGACTTCTGTTAAGGGGACTCAAAGAGTGCCATAAAACTCCAGCATTAGACTGATCTGTACATTTTACACTGAAACGGGAAGGGAAGACACTTAACGGGAATACATTACAATAAACACTCAACGGAGCTCTAATATGTCAGCAGAGTACGAATGTAGGTCAGCACGAAATAAAAAGGGATCTGAACAAGAAATCTTCTGCAATTATGCGTTGTTTTCATTTCAGTGTGTGCCAAAGGCCTCAACAGGATTGAGGCCCCTTGTTCAAAGTCAGTACAAACATGCATTTAAAAAAAAAGAAAAGAAAAGAAACCCGATGCCCTGCAGGACTTGGACTGTAAATGACAGGCGTGGTAGAACTGAGGTTAGGGATGCATCACAGCAGCAAAGAGAGCGTACAAGGCTTTCCAGCTACTCAAAGCAAAACAGCATTCAAATTTGGTGTGCTCCACATAGTGCAGAGCTTTAATTTTCTTTAATTGCTTATTTCACAACTTCCTCCTAATCAAACCCTTTACTTAAAGATTTCTGCAGAGTGTCGGTTGACTCACTATGGTGATTAGTTTTATTGTTTCTTTATGAAACAGTATGTGAAACTGTCTCAGAAAACATGGCTTTTTGTAGAAGTGAAATGCTGCTGTTAAGTGTCTTCTGGCATTACAACAGAATTGGCTCAGTATTAGTAACAGCAGAAACACTGGATAAGAAGATGTGAATGGTACTCACTATCGCAAAACAGCATGGCTTTATTACTACAAAGAGATATGAAGACAATGCTTTCCTGACATTAACAGCATATCCAGAGAGCAGTGCCATTTCTCCTTTTACACCACAGAATTAAGCAAATCGGTATTACTAATTACAGTATTTTATTAAAATGCAATTTGATCACAAAGGAACATACTACAACACAAGCTAGGAAAATTAAGGCAGGACTTGCCCTAGAGAGAGGCCAGCACAACGTTTTAAATAAGGTTTATGCCTTTTATTGGTGCTGACAGTCACCCACAAATTATACTGGTAAGAGCTGCCCACAGGTAGATACTAAGTTTTACAAAGCATTCCAAGAACATGAGCGATAGCAGGGAAACTTACGTTGCCATAAAAACCAGCCAAACCCCAAAAGAAACCTCCCATTTAATTAATTAAAAAAGAAGGTCCATGTTCTGCTCCTTCCACAAGGGAATTTCTCCGATTTCAGAAAATTTTTGGCTGGATCAGGTGTAAAAAGCAAAAACAATCCCAAAACCAAAACCAACAAGAAACCCACCCAGACTTCTTGTATCTAGGTGATGAGACCTCTAAATGAGAGCTGCACAACATGTTTAATGCTTGGCATTTTCACCTGCCACCTATTACGGCAGAAGCAAAAGTTGCTAGAAAGGTATTGTAAGACTGTTTGCATTGATAAATAAAACAGATTTCTGTTGTTAGCATCGACAAAAAGGAATTTAAAAAATCAAAACGCATTTCTAGTCAACTACAGAAATTTTTTTTTGTATGTCACAAAATACCAAGATTTTGATGGCACTTCAGATGCTAGTAAAGCTTCAATGTCCCACAAGAACAGCGAGCTAGACACAGACCTCGCTTAACTCAGCCTTCTTTAAATAAAGATCCATAAATGATCTGAACAGTAACAAACCCCATGCATGTGGTCTGAACTGTCCACTGATAAGGCTATCAAATTTTAATTAAATTGCAGCCACTGATTTATGCTGACTATGAAAGGATAAGAGTAAATCATAGGTTTAGATCAGGATGGGTATTAGGATTTACATCTTTTTACAGCCTTAGGAAAGAAATGCAGAAACTCAGTGGCAGTAGTTGCACAAGGAGCTACAGAAGTAGCCAAGGCAAGGGCAGACCCGTTTCATTTTGATGCAGCATCACCCATCTCTTCCTCACCTGCGGAGCTAGCCATGCCTTCCCCGCTCTGAGCACTGCGGTACCAGTGGGACAGGATGCTGCGCCCCAGGGCATGCCCTACCACAGCACAGGTAGTGCACTCTACGCGCTCTCTGGGGACGTATTCACAAAAAGAAACATTTCCAAAAACTTTGGAATTCAGATTTGTTTTAAAGAGATTTTAAAGAAGAAAATGAAATATCTGCACCAGCTATGAGCTTATTGAATCTAAATATGAACTATTTCTTTATAAATAATGAAAATATACTGAGGAGTTAGAACATATACAGTACTTCTAGGTATTTTTAAATATTTTTCCCTTTAAATTACAACAAATTCTTCTAGAGGGAGAGCTGCACTGTGCAGTAGGACAGTTGAGCACTTTTTTTTTGTTGATGTATCTCTAAACTAGGAAGAAAGCCAATAGGCTGAAAATAGAGGCCTTAACACTGCTGAGCTGGAAACAAAATGGAGCACTGTTTTGAAAGGCTTAGAAACAAAACTTAATCAGTTCTAATAAAGCAAATATGGAAGAAATTAAATTGTAGTTGCATTTTTTAGACAAAAGCAAACGAAGAGAAACCCTTGGAAAATGCATACAGCATGCACCCACATACTCCATTATAATGAAATAACTCGGGAGACAAGTACACTTCACCTATAGCATACAGGAACTGGAATTCCTAATACTAGAAATTTTGAAACACAGTTTATTTCAAGTTCCTGCTTGTTATGAGAAGCCTTTGAAGTTATGAAATCAATTAGTAATGCTTTTTTAAAATTACTGTAAAAATACTTTTGCCATTTATACTGAGAGAAAATTTTGGATATAAATTTTACTCTAGATTTTTCTGTGTTAGCCTTCAAGAGGAAAAACACTGAAGAAGAATGTTTTCCATCCCAAAATTCAGTTTGTTTTTGTCTGGGTCATCATCTCTCTGTTAGAAAGCCTGACCTCAATTTCCCTGGCACAAGAAGGACCTGAATATAGGTCTCCCGTATCCTGATCAGTGGGCTGTAATGCATAGAGGGGACTCCAGCTATCACATCGCCCCTGTGTATATAAACTGAATTCATTAATTAATTGGGGAAGGCAGCAGGGGGGCAGAAGAAATGTCCCCGCCTAGGCAGGAATTCCTGGCCAGAAACAGGGGTATTTAGGAGAAAGGGCGTGGGGCACTTTCTGGTGCTCAGATGGCTGGAACAAAGGATAAGAGGACACTGCTATGAATAGCTGATGAGACAGGCAACAACAGTTTAAAATACTTTCAAAATAAAAAAAGGAAAAAGCACCCTCAAAGTCATTTGCCTCAAGAGTATAACCCACATGCCCTACAACAAACAAAGTATTTACAGAGAAATGGAAGGGTTCATTAGTGACACTTTCTGGGGTTCAGAGGTGGTTTCTGTATATGCTGCTACTCTTCTCGTCCAGACTCGCCCGCAGACTGACTCCCCTCTTCTGCTCTGCTGCTGATGGACTGCAGCCATGCAGCAGGTTTTACCCCACCAGGAGCTGGCACAAACCCAGGGTAAGTCTAGCTATATTTCACTTTCATCGTATTTATTAAGCTAGTGTTGAAGTCAACCTAATTAAAAACTCTCCTCTTGGCTTTCCAGCAGTGGGGTCCAGCTGTTGCGCTAATGATATCATGCAGCACAACTGCAGCCATCTGCATAAGTAATTATTGTCAGATATAGATGAAATAATCCTTTAAACACTTACTATGCTTCCTCCTTCCATCTACACACTCTGTCACCAACCTCAAGTAGAAGACAAAGCCATGCAGCTGGTGAACCAGAAACCCAGCTGGACATCGCTGTCTCTCCCTGTGTGTGTGCCAGGCTCTCCGGTTGCCCGTATTCCTTACTCCTCATTTATTGAAACCTATTTGTTTAGCTGTATGGTACCAATAAGAAACTCTGCTTCGACTGCCCATAACCCCTGAGGAAGGGACTCATTCTCTTTATGTGCAGCCACATGCATAACCTATGAGGTAAGTAAACTACAAGATAACAGTTACTCAGGTGGTTTGTAAAGTACGAAATGTTTAACTGTTCGCATTTCTGAAGAAGTATGCAAACACCTAAGCTATGGTCTTAGTATTATTAATTTCTTCTAAAGATTTCCAAAACAAATGAATGCTTTGTGTTGCCCTCCTACACTTGGATTTTTTCTGCATTACACATCTTCTTTCCCTCACATAAATTACCCTGTTGTATAACTTCATTTTGCATAATTTTGGAACGTTGAACATAGCTGTTAGTTTGTGGTAACTTGCCTCCCATGGACAAATCTTATTTGCAAATGAAATGTTTTCCTCTCTGCCATCCAATGGCCTTCAATATAGTTCACACTGGCTGTGAATAGATATATTCAGTTTCCTACCTTATATTCAGTTTCCTACCTTTCTTCAGAAATATCTGAAAGAAAGGAGGGGGAGATCTGGGATGTAGGGAGAAAAGAATCACATGTGCCAGGGAAGCACACGTGTGATCAAGAGTTTGAAGATAATCTACTGCAGTAATTAAAAACACACTCCAATCCTGTTTAGCATATGCGTTCTTTTGTTCTCTCAGCACTTATTTTGTAATCATTAGATTGCAAAAGATTAGAAAAAGGAAGAAGATGGAGAATTAGTAATGTTGTTTGTTACAATGAATGGGGAACTGTAACAGCAGAAAAGAAAAACTGCCAGGATGTCTCAGTATTTCATTTTTATTTTATGGAATCAGTTTGTTTAACATCCTTCTAGCTTCTTATAAACTTGTATCATAAATCATGATTTTAAAGAGCACTCCTTAGTGCACGACTCCCAGAAATGCTTTAGGTGGCTCAAGACATTTTCAAGACTTATTTGGCACTTTCTGGAAGGTTTAAATCAAAGCTGGACAGTCTTTATAATACACACACCAGCCCTGGACATTGCTTTGCCCACTGCTAAACACAGAGACTTTTCGAGTGGAAACAGAAGCTTTAAAACACTGCCTGGCAATGCGATACAACTTTCCAAATAAAATACAAGTGAGCTTTAGTGTGCCGAGAGTAAAATCACCTTAATACAATTTAGCCAGGTGATCAAGATGACTTGACTTTTGGATGGGAAAAAAGACAGCATAATGGGGAATTCAATCTCTAAACTGTTGAGCTGTCATGTGACAGCCCAAACAAAGCTAATTTGGGCTAATAGAGTGCTTTCTACTCCCTCATATTCCATTACTCAATTTGGAGAACAAAGAACACTTTTTGGTTTTTTAAACACGGTATTTCCTTTTTAAGATAATTTTCCCAGTGCGTGCCAATTTTTATGTATGTATATTATACATACATTCACACATACTCCCATGTTCTTCCTATAAAGCTAATATAAATATTTCTATTGTTCTAATGGGCTTTTTGTTCACCTTTTGTTTCAGGTGACAATGCATTTGAAAATAACATTTTGTTAATTGTCACAGTTAACAGTGCTCGCTCAGGTACCTGCATCTGTATCTCATACTTCCTTTTTCTACTCATCTGACATTGTAAAGATCCTACAGAATGAAGTTTGATTCAAAAGGAAGAAAGGTCTTTCTAGAACGCTCCCCTTTTCTTTAACATTTGTCAAACATTATGGACAGATTCTCCCATACTTTATGCCAGGAGGTGACAGGGTTTTTCCTCCCAGCATGGATAATGCCCAACATACAGTAACTAATCTTCCAGAAGACATTTTATTAGCATCAATTCCTTGCCTGTGCTTACCCAAACACCTCCCTGCAGCTTCACCTTCCTCAGTAACCTGTCTTGCTCATTACATGCTTGTTACCTGTGTCTTCCAAGGGCAGCTGGGGTTTTATTATTTCTTGTTCTGCTATGTCTGCTACAACTGCTGCTGCCGCTGCCGCTTCAGGGGGTGGCTGTGGAGGTGAAGGTGGTGCCTTTACTGGTGTAGTGGACTCCGGGGTCTCAAATGCTTCTTCAGAGTCAGAGCTCCTGGTGAAAATCAAATGAGACTGGTGAGCAGAGTGAAGATTCATGTTTGCAGATCATACTTGGAAATGCAGGGCTTTCTGAGCTGATGGCACGGACCTCAGCTATCAGGCTACCTCTGCATTTCCCAAAGGATATTTGACATTGCAGTATGGTTTCCAGAGCAGAATATCATGACTATGGTCTTCTTCATATATAAGTATTTATGTCACTTCAGACCTCTTTGTGTTACAAAAGTGAACACACACTTGGAAATAAATCCATCCTGCAAAGCCTGCTTTCCAGTGTGAAGGTGGCTCAACCACACAGAGAACAACACTGACACCCCTGCTGTGCATCCTGCTCCCACAGAAATACTACACTCTATTTTTAGCAGAATTTTACCATAGCCCTTTTCAAACAGTAAATGTATGGCTTTGTCACACAAGGTAAGACAACCTCTAAAACGCACGGAGTCCTGGTATCATCGATAATCCTTCTCTAGAACCATGTGCTCACACAGACAGAAAAACCCAGCAAGAAAACAGCAGCACCCAAAATGGAGCCAATCAAATGAAACACAAGCTTCAAAGGCTGCAACTGTACAAAATGATGGATAACCTATACATAAAGTGAAGATCTAAACCACACGAAGACACACAATTTGCAGACACACAAACAGCAGTACAGCCTTAGGAAACTGTCCTTCTAGATCTGAAAACTATGGATCTTATTTGTTCTTAAACCAAACTGAGACCAAATTTTAGCTTTTAAACATTTCTCCTTGTAGCCTTTTTTTGGGAACAAGGAATTCAGTAACAATGGTATCATATTCAATATGTACAATATGTACTGAACATATGTTCAATATATGTTCAATAAGCATTTCTGTTGGTCAGATGCAGATTTTTACTGCTGGTCTGTAATAAAGTGAATTGAATATGACAGTTTCCTAAAAGACGGGCCTGATTTGCCTATTTCCAGCAATTCTGTGAGTGGCTGTAGTCTCCACTGCTCCTCACGGCTGTCCACACCCCACACACCAGTGCAATGGGGACAAAATGTGCCATGAAATGAAAAGCCATTTCATCCCCCAGAAGCACTCTAGGAGCCATCCTGAATTGAGGACTCTTCTCATTTTGTTCAAAAGATAACTCTAAGCTGCCAGATTCTGTTTGCTTTCTCAAAGCTCAAGATTATTTTAAGCAGCTCGATGTCAGAAGTACAAGTACAGGATTTGCATTCGATTACATTTGCCTAAATCTATCACAGCATGAAGCATTCGGTGAGCTGGGGAAGAAAAGACCCCGGTGTCACCCCTGACAGCTTGAGGAGCACAGTGGACCCAATTCTTCCCATCTGCCTCCGCAGAATCCCAGTGAGAGCTCCCACCTCCTCGCATGCCATCAGGGCACGCGCCACGGCCCAGCACCAACCCCTGTCTCATCACCTCTACTCTGCAAAGCAAAAGGTTTCTACTAGCTAATAGCTTTGAATGTTTGCCTTACTTGGAGATTTATTTTTTTTCTCCCCAAACTTATGTCACTGCCTGGGGAACTGCTCAAAAATAGAGTGCCTGGCTTTCAATTATATCTATTGCTGCAGCTCCTCAAAATACCTTCTTTGTGTTATTGCCTAAATCATACTCATTCATCAGGCCACAGAACAGTCGAATTGGAAGAGGTAGGCTGCAGCATTTTAAATTATATCCCTTCAATGATGCACAATGTTTTAAGTTCAAAATATTTTAAGCTTAAGAACAGCTGCAAACAGAGAGCTTCTGTAAATTAAGCTGCACAACAGATATTCAACAAAATAACACCTTCTCCTCCTTCCACACAGCTGATTCAGGAAACTTTTAAGTTGTAGAATCAAAGAGAAACAGAGTTGTCTGATATTCTCCCAGTAGAGAAATGTTTCTTGTGTCACAAAAACAAACCTAGAAAGTTATCACCTAAACCAACAAAATGAAAGGTAATTCATATCTCTCAGGCTTTCACATATTTCTTCATTGTGCTGTACTTAATTAATGTTTTACTCTCTTCATTTTGAACTCAAAGTGTTGCTGTGTAATACTGAAACAATAACATTTAGTCCCCTTTTTCCCAAACTGTCTGTATAGCACATGTAACATATACAGTAAATATATAGATACAGTAATACAACTGAAACTGAAACAAGTATCTTCATGTCCTACTCATATTTGTATCGGCTTTGTTAAACCGGCTTGTTGTGGCTGTTCTGTGTCCTTTATTTAAATGATGAAAAGACTCTGTGCATGTTTATCTATCCCTTTTAAATAAGCTACCTTTGTTTACTTGGTCTCTTCCTTGGATGAGGTGGGCATAAGCATTTGAAGTAAAGAGAAACATCTGTTCTTTTTTGTTCACTGCATGAGCTCCCACTCTGGAGAACATCCCATGACTGTGGACAGACAGTTGTAGTGCCTGAGCTCCAGCACAAGGCTTTGTTTTGCTAATATTTAATAATTCCCCAAAGATTCTGATGCAATACTAATTTTCAGCTGCAAACCTCCATAAGCAGCAGTACAATCAAGTAAGAACTGTCTTAACTGTAACCCAAATGCTGCTGAGTTTGTTATGAGAAGCAGTCGTGCTGGCAAAACATGGTATTTAACAACGAAATATGAAGGGAAGCTTAATACCAGAAAAATATTCTTTGTCATAGCCTGGGATCTGGGAGAGAACATAAAGCCTGGAAGCACATACCAGCACTACGCTCCAAGGTATATGCCACTTATATCCTGGAAAAATTAGATCCTGTGTTCAGTTTCCGTAGTGAAAATAAGGATGGTCTCTCTTGCACAGGATACTTTTTTTAAGACTACAGTCCTACTTTCAAACTGTAAGAAAAGATTTTCCCAGAACAACAGGATTTCCTGTGAAAAGGAAATTACATATTTCAGCCAGTTCTATTCATAATGTCTTTTCTCTGAGAAATGCAGGGAATACACAGAACACAAAAAAAATGCTTCTGTAAAGTTCCTGGTAAAAACAGATCACCAAATTGTGATATGCCATGAGAATCGGCACCAAT
This sequence comes from Pandion haliaetus, assembly GCA_013401275.1. Lineage (NCBI taxonomy): Eukaryota > Metazoa > Chordata > Aves > Accipitriformes > Pandionidae > Pandion > Pandion haliaetus. The sequence goes on along the minus strand of VYZV01027201.1, from coordinate 99,743 downwards.
TCAAAGCTGCACAGGGAGCAGCCACCATGGATCCAGCTGTGGGCAGGCTCTCACGAAAGGAAGAGCCCCTGTATCATCTAGATTTTTATTCTGAAGCTCCAGCCAAGGGTGAAGCAGGATGAGATGGGATGCATGGGTTTTAGAGATGGAGAACTCATTTGCTGGCCCATTCGCATAACGTTGTATAGGTGGGTCTAGAAGCACAAAGAGCCTGAGTCTGCAGAACTAGTTTGTGGGGCAGCAATGAAGTAAAAGCTACAGGAAGGAACATACATTCATGTATCCATTTAGCCAGCTTGGGAAATTAGTATATATTACCTTTATAACGTACGTCATATCTTTCCATCTGTATCTTCAGAACAAGCAAAAAAGGTATAGATTGTAGAAGCTACAGATTGTAGAAGCTACAAAATTATTACGTGATAGTAACAGAGTACAAAATGACTAGAAATGTCCTTTCAGCCCATCTCTTTCATCTCCCTTCTCAAAAGATAGCCAGTAAACAGTAAATATTCTTCTGGACTTGAGAAGCAGAAGAGAACCGAGAAACGCAAGAATCATACTAGACCAATACAAATCTGGCAACACTGCATCAACTTGTGGAGCAGGAGCACTCCCACTTTCATCTGGAAACTTTGAGATCTTGCCCAGCCTGTTACATAAATCTCTGGAGGAAATACTGAAGGGACTCACTAGGGTCGACTTCTCTTCTTCACCTTTGGCCTTGCAGAAATCCAGCCTTATAAGTTACATTACCTTCTTTTGTAAGCCATGGATGCTTATAATTTTAAGTCCTCCCCAATCTGAGAATAAAAAATTGCCTTTTTGTACTGTAGCTGGAAAGCACTCAGTAAGCAAGAATGAGATTTCTTCGTTCCACTGCCACTCCTCACTGTTTGCCCTCTTTGGGCACGACAGCTACTGAAGTGAGGTCATCCCAGTTGTCACTTGGAAACTCGATTCGTTAAAAAGTAGTTTGCAACAGCGCTGTGGCCTTCAGCTGTACTGGGAACCCTGCCATCTGTCTCAAGTTCTTCTAATATTTACACTACAGCAGTACAACCAATGCGAGTGCGCGCTCTGGTTTTATTTCACAGGAATAAACGGGATGTCTGATATATAAAAGAAACTTAAAAGCAGGGCTTTGACACAAGGACTGAGGTCAGCAGCATCACTTCCTATGGAGGGGCACAAGGGAGCAAATCTGGAATCGGTATGTGCCGAGGGAGCTCCACGGGCTTTTGTAAAGTTACTTCACTTAAAGTCAAATCTATACAGACTTTTTATTTAGTGTATAATTTGCTTCAGAAAAAAACCCTGTGCCGAACTACTTTATGGAGCACTGATCTATTGGTGTGCAATATGGACAGGCTGGAAAGGCATGGATGTGTGATATTTTGAAGTTCTGAAGCCAGGAGCTGGAGTTGCATTATCAAGAAGCACTCATCTTTCTCGCTGGTACTCAAAAAACTCTATCCGCTAATTGTTTTGTCTCTATGTACCTTTGTTTTATTGACATCAGAACAGAGGCAACAATTTCATCCTCATGGTGTATTTGGAAATGTGACATACCAGGACTAAAAAAGTCAGGTAATCTTACAACATGTACACAACGACAAAACCAAACTGTGCTCCATTACCACTCAAGAGTGCTTGGAGGGTAATGAAACAAAAGCAAGGACTCCAAAGCTTTATTGGAGAGCTGTTGTTTACAGATTGCCCTCTAACTGTAGTGTGTAGGATGTCTGGAAACATACAGAGAAACTAAGGACTGTCTCAGACGATGAGCAATTCCTACCTGATCAATTTTAACTGGCAATAACTTCTAAAGTCTTTTCCTGAGATACAGCTGTACTCCCTAAGGAGGAGGAGACAGAAATGGCTGTTTTGTCTTTTTTTCCATCTCATCTTTAGATCCACGTGTTCTTTACAACTGGCTGGAGCTGCAGTTCAAGGGGAAAATGGCTGCCCAAGTACATCCATCACCTCTAGGCCACATAAAACCACACTACGCTTATCTTCAGATCTGTTTCCCTGGGCCTTAAGAACCAAATGACAAATAATAGCGCACAAGGCACATACATCTGTTACCAGAAGGACATCACGCAATGCTCATTTCCCGTACTGAGATTTCTGTGCACCAGAGCTACTAGCATAGCAGGGCTCTGAGACAAACCGGGAGTCCAAAGCCATGCAATGGAAGGACACAAATGAGCAAACCCTGCAGTGCTGATATATAAGCACTATCTGTGGCAACACCTAAAGGCAACACACAGATTCTGTCAGACCTGGCCCTCCAAAGCATCTGTAGCTGTTATATCATAAAGTTAAGGTATAAATTTGACATGAGTATTTACTGAACAATTTATCACACCCTGTGAGCGGAATCTAAATCAGGGGAAAAAAAAAAAGGCAACTTCTTACAGTGTTCAATTTAGTATTAAGATGAATTTTGGTTTTCATTCTTGTAAATCCCACTGGGAGATGAGCTGGAAATAAAAAGAAGGAATAAGTTCTGTAGTCTCACCTCCATCGATCATTTTCAGAGATGATCCTCATAAAACCTGCATGAATAATTCAGGTCTGGTTTACTGATGAGATCAGAACCAAGGATGCAGGACTGGCTGTATACTTCTGAGGTCAATCTGTTCTGCATGTCACTTAAGCAGGCACATACGCTGCACTGGCAAGAGCCACACAGGCTGACAGATTTCAAAAGACACTCAGTAACTTCAAGCTTTAGAGCTTCTATAGAGGCAAGGCACTCAGAGATGCACATTAATTTCAGTCACAGCTCTTTCACTGTAAACAGTCTGATAAAACCTTTTCAGATTTTCTGGTGCCATTTTCAACAGTTAAACTGATTTTTCCATATAAGTCTTAAAAAAAATCTAAACCAAATCAACAACAACAACAACAAAAAGTACACTGAGGCAGATTGTTTCAGCGACACAACTCTCCAGACAAAGATCAATCCTACTCTCACCTCTGCCACTGAACTTCTGCCCACACATGGTCTTGGTCAGTTCACTTCTGCATCCACCTCAAGTCTGCCTTATCCACTCAGGCTGGGATCTCTTAACAGTATGAACAGCTTCTTGCTGTGGATGTATGCAGAGGGGGGAAAAAAGACTGCTCGGTATACATTACGTTTGAGGTTTTTTTCCTTCTGTTTATATAAAATTCAGTAACTGACAATCTCTTGTAATTCACCTTGTGGTATCACTCATGTTGCAGTTACACCACAGAGATACACACAATCTTTCCTCTTTTTTTTTTTTTTCTTCAGACTCTTACAAATACAGCTCTGGATCATAATTCAAAATCACCAAGGGAGCCCAAATGGTAATTCCTTTCCTTGAGATCAAGTTACCAATTTAGGCCAGCAGGCATTAGCTGACCCAAGGGCCAAGGAATATTCTATAGCTACAACACAAGGACAAAGAATATTCTATAGCTACAACAAGAAGTAATTTTTTTCATCCCAGCACTATGTTAGGATAATATCAAAGATGTGTCAACTTTGTAAGCTATCATTTTTGTACAGTATTTGCCCACTCAGTGACTTCCAGCTAACATGACATTCCACAATAATTAGTTTCTTTTAATATGATGTTCGCTACCTATGTCATTGTTCACATACATGTTTTGAATATGAAACATCCCTACATATTTTAAATTTTAATATTAAATTCGTACAGCAACATACAGAAAACATGGATGCAATGGTAGATTCATCTGGTTATTTTAGGTTTTAAATATTAATATTTGGTGTCTGAATTAGCCTACCTATCAAACCTAGCACCCAAGGATCCGCTAAATGCATGGTATTAAAACCAACACAAATACAAACTGTGATAGGCATAAACCTCGCAAATGGTATTTCCCTTCTGTCTAATAAAATACACCATTGAAATGATAGAACTTCAAGAGAATTCAACAGTACAGATAGCTCTGACAATGTTTTGCCCAGAGAAGAGCACAACCAGTAACCTTAGTCTAGCCTACCAAAGCTCAAGGGTGGGTGACTTTTCATAGACCACTGAAAGCCATCTGCCTGGCTGCCTCTCCCCCCATGGGGAATGTTCTCAGCACTGGATCTGACACTTATATTGAGTCAGGAGCTGGGGGAGGTACAAACATGTCACTTACATGTCACCAGACTCCATTTACAAGACAGTTCCTTTAGGGACACATTTCTGACCATTAACTATTAATGGACTTCTCTCGCACTGTTGTAAGGGTATTTAGTGACAAGATCATCTATCCTATGATTAAATAAATTCACAACAAAGCTATATTGTGAGAAGACAAACCACAAAACGGGTCACAAGAAGAGGATGCTGAGAGGGAAACAGTCAGATCACCAACATTGTCTTCAGCTCACATCCTGCTCCTACTGGCATACCATCGTCCCACTGGAACATTCCTACTGATTTGTGCACACAAGATGAGTATCAAGCTTTGCAAATAAAATAAAATAAAATAAAATAAAATAAAATAAAATAAAATAATGTTTGGTACCCCCAAAGTAGCCATATGAAAACCAGACTGTATTGGTCTCTGAGGGTCCGCTCAAATGAAATGCAAAATGCCTCAGACTGCACAAGAAGACAGTAGGAATTCACAGCTTTCTAGTGCTGAGTCTGTACTAAGCAAGTACATCACCTTACGGGAGAATACTTTTGTCTGCTATGTGATATGTATGGCATATGTACAGAATATGTGTCACATGCGTACCAGAAAAGGTAATCAGGCCTTGTGCTACTCACCTGCATTGCAACATTGGTGCCATTATTTTACAGGTTCCTGACTTGCAAAGTCTGATCATAAAAACAAAACCATCATTTCATCACAGGATTATTTCAGCTTAAACAATAATGCTGGCAAAAAATTTTAGTCTTCTTATAACACTCATCATTGCTGGCCTATAGATCCTCTCTCTTTATTTTTACTTTAAAACTGGATATAGCTCGAAGAAAAATAAGTACAACTCCAGCTTCTTTAATCACAGCAATTTAGAATAATTGTATAGAGGTAATCGCTGAACTGGGATGAAGTTAATTTCCTAGGTATCTTCACTCTTTAGCCTGTTATCTTTCTGATGCATTAAAAACCTAATAAAAACAATATTGTAGGACAGAAAAACAGACAGCAATTTTTTTAAAACTGTTTTTGTGAAAGAACATACCCAATCAAAGTTGGAAGGTTTGAATAGGAATTATGTTTTGCATTCATGGGTTTCGGCAGCTAAAACAATATTCTACAAAATCACCTGCAGTTTCTTCCTCAGCAGCGGTATTCAGCTCAACATAAGAGAAGGATAAACGTCACGTGTTCACTTTATGGCCTGAGCTACGATGCAGCAGAGAAGCATCCTTTGCAGTTCTCACTTAAGAATAAAGCTTTTAGCAAATAAATGCCATTCCACTGAAACGACAAAGACCTACTTTAGCGCAACACAATTACACAAGAACTCATATTGACACTGATCTGTGCAGAAAGCAGGGCAGGCACTCTTCTCCAGAGAAGGATTTTAATACTATTTCAGCATAAATATTCCTACAAGACCCACGGAAAACATGGCTCCCCAGAAAAATAATCACTATTACATCGAAGGTGATCCTTCCCAGCCCACAAGTGATGTGTCAGGACAGGCACAACATTTAATTTTGGGACGCAAGGAGGAGGATCATTCTGCATTGTGCCCAGAAGCAGCCAGAGTCGTTCCCCTGCTTTGTGCAGCTTCTGCTTCTCCTCCACGCCGTGAGCCCAAGGGTGTAATGTCCTCTGCTGCCCCAGCGCATCACAGACACTTCAGCTGAAGTGTTAATTATTTACACCAGTGTGAATTTGGTGTGAATGGGTGAATATTGCTCAGTTACACAATGCTGATGATATAATGCTACTGAGCAAATTCACTGCTCTTCCAATAACATTCGACCTCCAACGTCAAGTCTTTGGGCAACTTAGTGTCTGAGCTGAGATACAAGAACCTGGATTTACTTTTTTATACACAGGTGAGGTAACAGAAATAAAAGGCTGTGGCTTCCCTTTTCAGATCATTATGTGGGACTTCAGCAATGGACAATAATACCTTGTGTGCTATCCAAACCACACAGATCAGTTTGGAAATGTGTCTTCTGGAATAGATTGCAAAAAGAAACTTATGAATCCCTTAAACATTGATCACTTGCTATAAAAAGGCCAATTTTTCATCACAGGATGGTTATATTTAGAGAACAGGATTAGAATTGCAGTGGAGGGGAATTAAAAGGGCATAATCATCTTCAAAATAATGTTGATTTTTTGTTTTTAGCCTATTGTAGTATAAGTAATCTTCCTACCATAACTGATAGGGGAAGAAGGAATTATTTTTTCCTGCTTTTTCTGCTTGTTTATTCAGCGATTTTGAGAGCATTTTGTGTAGAAGCCAAATTCACACTCCCCCAACAAAAGCTATTTCCTGCTTTCACACAGCAACCAGAAAGAAATGTCTCAAGCTGTGGGAAACCACATCTGAAGCAAAAAAGAATGAGGGATATAACATGGCATACTTAAGCAGCACTTCAAACTACTTTAATCATTTTTCTAACTGATTAGCAAGAAGTTCCCCATATTGCTTTAAATCATGTTAAATTTTTCCTTTTAATTGATTTCCTGAGATCTGATAGGGTATGTTTTTCAACACTACTGATATAAATGAATAATGAAATGAACACCCATCCTTCCTGGCCAGCCTGCTTTCCCTTTTACTGGCTTCAGCCTGAATAATGAAAATATCTACGTTACAGAAACAGGACTCAGAATTGAAGATTTTTTTTAATCCCTATGCTCTTTTCAGGCAGATGCTTTATTCTCAGAGGAACAACAGGAAAATACCATTTAATTAAAGGCACTCATCTTCAGACATCACAACAGCAAATACACTAATGTGTCCCTAAATCACCAGAGGCTGCTAAATACTCAAACACATAAATCTCTTAAGAGATGAGAAGAAACAGTAAAGATGCAGGATACCCCAAATCCAAGGTAGAAAATACTTAGCAAAAATATAGTTATAATCAGTTAATACATAATAATCCCAGTCAGTGTTGCACTTCGTTCACCCTAGTAGGTTAGGGATTGGTATATGAATCAGTAGTTGATGTTTAAGTATTTAATACCCATGGCAAATATCCTTCCTCTGCCTTTAGTACCTCTGAAGTTTTAATCCAGGAAACAACATCCTGTTAACTATCTCCTCAGAAAGCATCCATGTGCCTGTGCTCACTGCTATATAGCATCATGCAATGGCTTCAAGGGAAAACAATCAATAATTCAGTGGGAGCCCGAGTCATAGGTTTGAAATTGCTTTGTTTATTGGAACTACCTTTTAAATGCAACAAGGCTTTCCAGAGTCACATCTCTGCCGTGCCACACTGCTCAAAAGCAGGACCCAGGGACAAAACAGCAACTGTGAAGTGCAAAGATGAATATATGACACCCGTAATCCCTGGGGGACCAGCTTATTTTGAGAGGCATGGAGATTCGTGAAAATAGTGAGATGTGGAAATAAGACTGTGTTCCTGCAATGCTTACAGTCCTTCCTTTCAGAAAAGAGATAAGGACTACATGAAAGGCGGAGAAGGGGAGAAGTGGGGAGTCCCTTTGCTAAAAGGGAAAGAGGGGAGAAAAGAGTCCCCCTGCCCCAACCTGCTCCATATTCTTCCTATTTTACTACTGCATGGCCTCCGTAAAGCTGCGCAGAGCTTCACACAGATCCTCACTGACACTTACTCCTCTAATTCAAGACATGAAGCAGCTGCATGGATAGAAACACGGCCAGGGTGCAGTAGGAGCAAAGGACAAAAACCATCTCAACCTCTTAACAACAACAACAACAAAATCTCTCATCGGGCTATAATAACTTCATCTTCTGACTCGGGGGTGGGTGTGATCCTTGTGCTGCTGCTCCAGCCTGGTGTAGCTCTGGGAGATTTCTCATTGACTTCAGCAGAGCTTCAGCTTTACCTCTCCCGTGGGCACACAGTGCTGCTCCAACTCCCAACACAATGAAACCATCCCTTTTGGTAGGTGCTGCGTGAAAAGCCTAGCTCAGGGAAGTGCTGACTCAGCACAACAGCATGCTGGAAAAAGCAATCCCTGATTTGCAGTGGCATCTCACCAGCTGGCACCCAGCTGTACTGCCCACAGCTCTGCTAGGCGAGGAACAACGGTGCTAAACCTTCCCTTCCGAGGCTCCCGCTTTGGAAGTGGACACTCCTGCACTTGGGAAGTTAAACAAAGGCATTCAAATTCCTTGCTCATCCTCCCCCTCCTTTAGCAACCAAACCCTCTTCCCAGCCCAACACTGGACTCATTTCTAATAGGAGCAATGAACTGTTATTAATGAGACCAATAAATGCAGGTTTCTGTGCTGAAGGAAATCAAAACTCAAAAGCAGGAGCTTACATGATTCTAACTACTACTAAGTTTTAGATACAATCTGGTCTATATTTAGCCCTAGAAACAAGTTGCTTTTGTTTAGGAAAACCCTATCTTGTAAATTTGAACATGATTCTAAGGATTCTGTTTAAACAAAATCAAATAAACTTCAAATGGAAAGCCCCAGATTTTCCCAAAGTTTACTTTTCATCCCAACAGAACCAACGGCCTCAGTTCTTCCTCCAGAAAACAAGAGGCTTCCCAAGCACCCATTCATCTCCTTAATCAGTCCTCATAGCAGAGGGAGAGGAGCTGTAGCGAACAGTACTGTGGGGAAGCAGCAAAATTAATAGAGCTCTACAATTACCTTGAGGTCTGTCTCGGAGATATCTAAGTTGCTTAAACCAAAATTCAGTTCACATGCTGTTTGTTTAGACAGTCTACATTGCAAACTCCATTTTGGTTTCTAGAGCTAAGGAGGAATCTTACTACCCTGTCTAGTATCACCATCAATGAAGGCTCTCAGGCCAAAATGTTCCTTAAAAGAAACTTTTGAAACCTCAGACTGTGGCGGAAAAAGGAAACGAATTCAATTTTTTTTCCCCATTAAGCTGGCTCTCTGGTGCTAATGGGAGTGCAAAACATGATAGCCACAGTCTGCTACTAAATTCAGATGGTCGCTTCAGAGCATTTAAGGATCTGAAGGGAAATGACACCTTTTTTTCTTATAAGTTTTTCCACAGTAAAAATATATTTGTTTGTTTCTTATGGCAAACATGCCCACTTTCTCAAAGAAAATGCAAACTGCATTGGAATTCCAGCTATAATTAAAACTCTGCCTTTTGCCACTGAAAAGCCTGCTTACCTGGACTAAATAAGAAGTTTGTTACATAGCTAAATCCTTACAAAGCATCAGAGATGGATAAGGAAATGGTATCTAAGACATCAGCAAATACAAAAACTCTCTATAGGTGTAAGGTCTTAAAACAAAGGAATTGTGTTTATAATAGACAGAACCACTTTTCTATGTACTATAATCACGTCAGGGAAACATTAAAAGCACACAGACTATTACCTCTTGAAACACATAGGACTGAAGAGCGTCTTTGATTTAAATTTAACAAGCAGTTACTTTGACTGCTGGGTCAAGCAAAGCAAAAAGCAAAAGCAGACAGGGAAGCAGTTCTGACTATGTGACAGCCACAATGCATGTGCAGGAACGCCTTTTCATTTATGTTTTTACTACCTCACATCAGTTTGTATTTTTCAATTTGCCGGTATGTCATAATACATAATAGATGATAGCAGCTCCATTATGCATGGCATAGGGCATACCATTCACTATAGAGAGCTTTATAATAAACACTTATTTGCCAGATGTGTGGCATGCCTTGCTAATAGAAGGGTGAGTGATTCTGGGGTCTCTTTATTTTGTTTTCAAGTCTAAACGTGACCTGCCTACTTCTAGTGACAGATGTAGCAGTTGATGTAATAACCTCTCATATCAAAGGAAGCGCTGTCATTGACTTCAGAGATGAGATCCTTTGGACTCAAATAAGGGAGGCTGGAATAAAAGACAGGGGAGCTCGACAGAAGAATTTGCTTGTTACTTCTGGTCCATTTTCTCTTAAGTAAAACACCCCCATGTCTTCCAGCAATTCACCCTATTTAGTAGACAAATCTAGTAGATAGAGTAGGCTCTACTTACTGACGGGGATGCTTACTGATGACTGGCAGTAAGAGGAAGAAGAAAACAACTTTACGTAGAATGCTGACAATAGGCAGAACTATCTGTCAAGGGATTAACTCAGACTAAATACCAATTCAGTAACAGAAGCCTCCCCTCCTCCCAAGACCCAAATACTTTTCAATACTTTCAATATATCTTTCCCACTCTTCCATGTATATTTCCATTAAGATTATCTTCCTATGTATAAGCATATAAAACTGTGCAAATATTTTACCAGACTAATTCTATTCAAACTTTTAAGAACCATATAGTGGATTCTTTTCAGTTTGGGAGATAGAAAAATAAATGTGGCAGCAAGCAAGGGCTGCATTTTTGTACGTATGAACAGATAACTTTTACATATACATGCATATGTATACACACGTACACACAGACTAGCTGCTCACATCTCTTATACACAACGCAAAGTCAATCCAGTTTAAATTTTTCTGAGTCTTTCCAGCAACCAACAAACAAATCAAAAGACAATGCAGCAGAAGAGATACTGAAAAACAACCCACAAAGGCACCAACACCTTGGCCTGCTACCAATGATCAGTAACATTCAATTTCTTTCTTGGAGCCTGATCCAGCTTCGACTGAAGTCAGTGGGCATTTCACCATCAACTTCAGTGGGAGCTGGCTCAGTCTTCAGTCATTTTCCTCTTGGATTGGCAAGGGATGAAAATGTTAGAGACGCAGCATGTAGAGCTCCTGATGGGAGGAAATAACACATCATCAGCCCTTTGGCTGGTCAAGAAATGGGCCCTGAATGTAAATCCTGCCCAGTTGCTTCAAGGACAGCAACCATAATGCTCCACAAAAGGAAGGTGTGGTTCGTGCTCAGGAGAAAGGAACCCTTTCCATCAGAGAAAAAAAAAAGATGCAGAGATGAAAACTGGCTAAGAGCTACCAACATTTAAAAACCTACCAACATTTCCAGTTTACTAACACTTAAAAGGTATTACCATGAGATAGAAATATATTACTATTAAAAAGAAAACCACTAATACGTAGGTGGTAGAACTTGGCAAGCTGAATTCTTTTCACATCCTCAGTAGGACAAAACTAGTGTCTCAGCGTAGCACAAACAGCGCATACAAGGATACTGTCACAAGTGCTCTAGATGTGTGTACACACCTGAACAAATTCATGCACACTAAACATCATCATACTGTCATTTGCTTTTATTTCAGCTGAGTCTATTCCTATTATCTAATTGAAACATGCCCTTGATTTAGCTAAATCTGAGACCACCAGGGTGCCTGCTGCAATCTGCAAAGCATATGACAGTGCTTATAATGTCAATTGCCAGGTATGAACCACACCACTTTTATCTGCAGTTAACTTTTATTGTCACAGGCTTCCCTTGGGCTTTCCCTTTTTTATCATTCAAAATTGACTTTTTTTTCCTTTAAATAAAAGGACAATTGTCTAATGCCAGCGACTGAGTCATTAACAAGCCACAATGAACAACAGAATACCCCAGACTGTCGATATCAATACTGGTTTTATTACAAATACTTTTATCCTGGCTGAAACAAATTTACATTAAAATTGGGAATTTGGCATATACATGCAAAAAGAGAGTATTTAATCATGGATACACTCTAAAACCTTAACCTAGACCCCTTTTCAGCATCGATTCTACTATCAATTTTTTTCTACAACTTTCCCTAGTGTTAAGGAGTTCACCATAGGACACTTGGGAGGAACTCCTAAAACAGCAGCTATTTAAGGAATTTGTCTCTGTACTTTTTTGATGCTAACATAAATCTATTCTAGTAATGACTTCTGATTTACACCCCTCTAGTCTAATGAACTCAGGGCAGCCAAATCCAACCCTGCTTTCCCTTTGTTAAGAAGCTGTCTCCATTAAGCAGTCAGCCTCTGGTGATGGCTAAAACAATGACTTCAGGGATGCTGTAACTGCATGGGCAGTCACCCAACTTGCCTGGGACACAGCCAGATGTTTTTGCCTCTGAACTATCACTGCCATTAAGGAATTTGCTTGTGTGTGCAAAGTAAGTTAAATGTAACCTCATTAAAAAAGTGTTGGTAAAAGTTATAGTGATAAGGGTATAAAGTCAAAACCTCAGACCAGAACTGATTACCATGACATCCTATGAGGACATTCTTGTTTTCGGAAAACAGGCCCGTACTTTCTCAAGGATAAAGAAACATTTCCATTCCTATCTCATTTTAAGGAGTATTTAGTTGAAGAAAATGGCACACTCTTTTAGTGATTTATTTAATACAAGATTAGTAATATCTTTCACAAACTCTTTCCAAGGACATCAACAGTTACTGAATGACGCCTGTGCTAAAAGTATACCTGTTGATTATGTCGGGCCTCAAAAGATCATATTGAAACCCCACAGGAATGACTAACTGCAAAAGATGAGTGTATTAATATATAAAGGTAGTCATCAAAAGAGGTGACAATATAATTTACTCACGTGCCCCCAAAATATATACATATACATATATATATATACACACACCTTGACCAGTATGTTCTTCAACAGAATGCATTCTTAAAAGGTTGTGAAAATTGTAGATACAAAACCACTGAACCCTGCTTTAGCTACATCTCTTTTATTGCCCAGTCCTTGGATCACTGTTAAAAATCAACACCAGTTTGTGCAGATTTATATGTAACTTACAGCACTTCAAAGATAATGAGGTATCAGTTTATTCTACCATATCATTAAAATAGATGCTGTATATAGGAATGTCAGTACTATATAAGATGGAACTATATAGAAAAAAATCTTAATTGGTGAAGCTATACATCAAAAGAACAAAGGATGCAGAAATGCTGTTAGGCCTACAAATGTAACAAGACAGTATCAAGCAAAGCTATCTGCTGATATACTGGAATATGACAATAGGGAGCATATACCTACTTGTAAGGCCTATTATAGAGGCAAAACTATCAGTTACTGCTCTATCATTCCCCAATGACTGTGAAGCACTTATCTCAAACATACAAATGATGGCTCAACTATAATCGGATCTACCTTAATAAGCAGATATTACATTGAAAAATTTTTGAAGAGACCTATATAAGGCTCATTTATAGACTAGCCCTAGAGGATAAATACCTAAAACTTAGCAAAATACATGATCAGAAATGAACTCGGTGTTCAGACATGTTGGATAAATGTGATTTATGTAATTGAAATGACAATAGGTGATGAGGCAATTCTTCCAAAATCCATTCAGAGGTAAGTTCCATGTTCTAGCAAGCAAGCTGAGTAGCTTGGGGTGGAGGGTAGGGGGAAAAGACTGTTGGCTAGGTAAACTGATCAATCTTCAACCAATAAATGACAAAATCCTATTCACAAATGGGAAATGACTCCGCTAGTTCTGCATGCACATACCTATTTGTGCACTTTCATATATGATTTAGCCATCTGAAAAAGTGATAACTTGTTCTGAGCAAGCACTAATTGTTTGCTTTTTCCTCCCTCCCCCCAATGAATCTTTCAGAGTTGGCCTTCAGTGAGAAGAGATCTAAGGACACTTTGCTTATGATTCATCAGAGGATATAATACCATGACAGGGACAGATGCTGACAAGGGTGATGTGACCTGAAAAACAGTATCTGTATAGAGAAAAGCAAAAAGAAGCTCTGAAAAAAACAGTGAAATGCAGCTCCATGCTGTGCATTTTAAATAGAAAACACGGAGGTGGTAGGTTTGGGAGGGGGGAAGGGGTTGTTTTTTTGTTTGCTGGAAATGGTCATTGTGTTTGATTGATTACGCATCCAAAACATAAAAAGACAAAACATATGGTACACTGCTATTGATCAACACAAGTGAATCGAGGTGGTCAGTCCAAGTGAGATGCCTTCATACTAGGAAAGCATTATAAAATATAACTTGCAATATTCAGCAAAACCTTAACTATGTCTCCAGCTGAATGCAATTAGCATTAAACAAAGGCCTCAGACACAAAAGTCGCTCCTTAACGCACCACTCAGGTTAAGTGCAGAAAGGCTGCAGGCCCAGCAGTACAGAGAAAAAAAGAGGAGAGCAAAGGGAATCCACACTTACATGGCCTCTGACGGTTCCCGGTTCAGGCTACCTGTCTGTGCCTGCTGCAGAGACTGCGACCCTCCCATCCTCAGCGTGCCCCTGGGTTGAAGCTAGACGAGAGCAAGGCCAGCTTCCTCCGTAATTCCACCAGCAAGGAGCCCTGAGAGCTCTGACTGTGTAGAGGCTGCAATACTGCAGTGCAGATGGAAACAGCTGCTTGCATCAGTGGCAGCACAAGCAGAAACACTTCAGCAGCAGCTTCTCTTCTCTGAACTGTTGCCAGTTATTTTTTTTTTTGTCCAGATGAATACTATTTATAAAATAAAATAAAATCCCAGCCACTGTGACAGGCTAATCATCTGCTAAACATCAGTGGTCCAAGCAGCTATGGTGCAAGCGCCTCTAACACAAGGACTATTGGCTATT
>VYZV01027201.1:56805-85068 GCA_013401275.1 Pandion haliaetus | reverse complement strand
TAAAAAAAAAAAAAAGAAGAAGAAGAAGAAAAGCAGACCCTCCCTTTAAGCACACATTGTCAGCTACTGTGGCTCCCTAAGGACCTAGAGGCAGGACCATTACATTGTGTTGACTCAGCTGATTTGAAATGCAAATGCATGTGTGCACTGGATGCCATGCATACATTTCCCTCTAATAACAGGCAAGTTGTGCATATCGGGATGATTGCAGAGAGGATTAATAAGGAGAACGGCTGCTTTTTTTCCATTTAAACAATCGAGCTCATCCCTCTTGCAAAAAATGGAATCTTCCATGAGGAACGTAGGGAGAATATGAGCAGCCAAGGTAAACAAGCCAATGTGGGATCGGACCCTACCCAGCGCAGCTCCATCCAACAGATCGGTGCACTTAACCATTTTGCTCCTGTCTGCACAGACCCCCTTGCTGGACGACGAGGTGGAGAGCTGTGGGGATACTCATCATCTAATACTGATGCGATTAGTGGTAAAGATCTTTAAGCCCAATAGTACAAGCCCAAGCAAACTGCATTCCAAACCTTATGAATAAGCTTATCCTTTTGCCACTGTGGAAGTACCAGGGTACTGGGAATTCACGTGCATAACAAGCTGAAAGGGCTGGGCACCATCACTCTCCACATCACTGTCTTTAGCAAATAACAGATGCTCCACGTACAAGTTTGGTTTCGCATCACTAAAGGAGCAAAAAAAAAAAATCAGTTGCACTGCCGTCTATACTAGGAATTAAACTCTAGGGACACAAATGGCTTGAAGCTATGTAACAATTCTAGATATGTGACAGGGCAGAGAGGTCAAAAGGATCAGATAAATTTAACAGAAATATTAAAACATACTGACTTCCAAGCTCCTAACACAGCATGGCTTTCATGTTTCAGTGCAGGCCTCACTAGGCTGACAGCTTAAACAGCTCCTGTTTTTTCTTCTCTCCTTGCAAAAATGGAAATCCAGTAGGGTTTGCTTACTTTACAGAAACAAGGACTGCTGCATACATGTGCAAGGTTCTGTCTCTCTGGGTGCACCCACAATAAATTGTTCTTGGGATAAGAAGAAACAAAGATGCTTAGTGAACACAAAGCACGTTTCATTTCCAGAGACTGCCTAAAATTAAATTCTGTTTTATGAACAGCATCANGGGGAAAAGCTAGTGAGCCAGCATTTTGTTTAGCCACAAACTTCCAAGCAAGTTACAATTTTGGGGTTGTTTCGTTTCTGGTGAAAGCCAAACCCTCATTTCTAGTGTCTCATTGCTCAACACTCGTCTCAAGTCCCCCAAAGAAGCAGCAGCACTGCCTCACTCAGGGACCAAGCTTCAGAATTTCTGGTACCCAGCTGGATGCCTGAGCCATGGTTAACCCCCAAGCCCTACAGCAGAGTCCAGCTCTGATGCTCCCTTGTCAAGGTGGTGGCAGCTCACTATGCCTTCTCTGTTATTTGCCAGCTCCCAGGGGAAGGCCTTCACTGGTTGGGCAGCCTGACCTGCCCGAACAGCCATTGCCAGGCATCACTGGACAAGAAATGTGGAACCAAACTTGTCCCAGGCACTGTCACAGCTCTACAACTCTCAGACTAAGAGCTGAAAATACAGGACACTCACTTGGCAGGTTTGCACCTCTTCTGTGCTAGAGAATACAGGCTGCTTTTTAGCCCTTTTACAGCAGTATTTACTTCACCAGACATTTACCAGGATAAGCATAAAATGCCATGAACTGGACAATTTTGTTAATGACAGCAAATCACCAGAGCCAAATAAAAACACAACTCAGTGTGCAAAATTTTAACGTAATGTCAGGTATACACTTGTCAGGAGCATTCCCAAGCAAGTAAAACACAGAATGTGAAGAAAGTGCATGAAAAGTCCCATCTACACTCTGACAGTATATTTGAAATGGTTAATAACTCCAGCACTTCCATCCAATATGGGAAATGAATGGTACCAGCCAACAGACTAGAATTACACGGCTGTATTCAGAGACCCTATTAGATTGAGGTTACAGCTCAGCTTCAGTTTTGCGTGTGGTAGCTATACAGAACTACAGAGGACTGGTCTCTTGGATATCATAAGAGCTCCCTACTGGATTTCATTTGTTACAGAGAAAAGGAAAATACTGAGAAAAAAAAAATTCCTTAGAAAGGCAAACACCATGTTGAGAAAGTAAAGCCCTAGCAGGTACCTGGAAGTCAAGGGAGAACACAGGCACTGTTTGTCCTGCCAGTGGGGAAAACAGGAATACTATCACATCTTCCTAACAAGTGTAAAGAATACACTTAAAAAGCCTGTGTCAACTCCCTCAAGTTTCATGTGTACATCTATTAAATAAATAAGGCCCAATAAAAAAAGGCTTGGATTGAATCCTACTCTGAGGCAGCATAGTCCTTGCAGGAGCTGTATGGTGGAGAAAGTTTTTATCCCATTCCCCAACACTTCCATGCAACAGATATTTGAGTTCCACTAGAAATTGCGGGTCTTGGCTAACATGTTCACTGACAGTCTGCAGGATCAAGGGCTTCAGCCTTTCAAGCCCCACTATGCCCCTGGTTTCTTTGCATGTACTGTCCGGGTTAGCAGAGTGCTCTGGTCTATCATGAGGGGTGTCACAGACAAGGTATTGCCTCCTTCTCCCCTCTGTCTCACCCCTTTTCACGTGCACAGCTCACAGCACAGCTCAGAGATTCACCACGAGGGCAGCTCACTGCCTCTATGCTGCTCCTATTTATAAAGGGGACAGGATTTAACTCTTCTCTTTGAAAAATAACCTTCCAAGCAGCTTAATTACAGCAGTGTGAACTGGAGCACTGGTAAAACAAGAACATGGGCTGTAACACTAGTGAGACCTTGATGGATGTGCTACTGTCAGTTTAGTGTCAATACTTCATTGACTGGCCAGAAGAGAGCTGCTTGGAGCCATAGAAAAAGGTTTCAGACCAAAAATGAAGGAGCTCAGTCCATTACACCCAAAGGCACCTGCACCAAGAGAATTTACATGCTTGGAAGCAGTGGCAGCTCTGACCAAGTATTACACCAACAAGATCCAATGAGAGAAACTAAAATTAGGAAAACCAAATCAACCTTTACACGCAAATTCCTAATAGTGACTGCAGTTACCTCATGGGGAGGGAACACATTTAATAATTTTAAAACTCCAGACTGTGATGATCTTTCAAAAAAAGATGTGCTGTAACTGAGCCTTGGACTTGAAAGTGTTTGCTGACTAAGGTACACAAGCATAACGAATAATAGACTGCAGTCTCTGGCCAACACTGTGCAAGAAGCCAGACTGTAGTTTTACTTCTGATTTGGCCATAAAATTTGTTACACTACAAAGCTGTCTGTGGACCAACCCTAGGTTGAGGTTTGGAGAGTATCTGTCATTTTGCTTGTTGCTACATTCACCTAAACCCACGTATTCTTTAAACTACTCTAGATGCTCAGAGGATCATGTCACTCATTTCACTTCTTGCACTTCAGAGGGAGGGGACATGTAATTAAGCATCTTGCAACTACAGCTGTAAGCTTGCAAAACTAGCTCTGGCCTTTGATTTCTCTGTGGGGCAGAAGCACAGAATCTGATAGACCTTGAGTCTGAACACAAATGTGGTGTGATCAGCAGTGTTCGAAGGTTTTCCCTGCAGCCCGCCCTGATCGGTAAGAAAGACCTTGGATGCGAGGGGAACTCTACCCCTCTTGCCTGGCCCCAATCTATCATCTGGGCCTGCCAAGAAGCATCAATTTAGTACTAAATTTAGTGCTGGCTTTTAAAAATATAAGAACTGTGTTGACACTGTAAGTACATTTTGCAAGAACTTCTCTGGAACCTGAAAAACACACAGATGTAGCTCAAAAAGAGAAAAATAATTTACAAAATCCCACTGTGGCTTCAAAGGACTTAAATATGCCCTAGACATTTCAGCCTAGGGATGAACAGCCACAAAACAACTTATTGTGATGCTACTGCTGAAAAGGACTACTTAAGTATTCAGTACCATCCTTTAAAATTTATAATTTTCTCTTCCCGCCTGTTTAAGCATTTAAGCAAGAGCCGTATTTCGGCCTACACTAAGTTAATGTTTTATTGTAACTTGATGTCTATTGGTTAGTTGTTTAAAACACTGTGCAGGCTCCTAAATATTTGGTCTTACTACATTTCATGTTTATATATAAATTCAGACTTGGGTCACTTGCACCCAATTTGAAATTTTTGGCTTCCATCAAAAAACAGTGCTGGACAGGACAGTGATAAGGTTTATGATATACTGGAATTTATGTTCTGTTTCTCTGCTCTTGGCTTCACTGTCCATCGTGCTAGGCATTTACACTAGTTATAAACATGACCACACATACACACATGGAAACATCAAAGAGCCTACTGAAAGAAAACCCTCCCTTACCCATCTATCCCCCTTGGGAAAGAGTGGGTGAATATTAAGCTATACCTCCTAGCTGCAATGTATTATTGAGGTACTGTGCAGAAATGAGCACCATATAAAGCAAACTGCATAGACAGAGCAAAACCAAACACCCCAATAACAAAAAAGGGTTTCTCTGGCATCCTGAAGGCTGCTGCCAAAGCTCTGAGGAACAGTACTGTCTACAAAAACCAAACAAACAAAAAGATGGGAAAATGTTAAAGAAGGATAGATTATTGTTTAAACATACCCCTCCCCCAAGAATTTTTTTTTTTTTTTTAGATGATACTGCCTTTGCATCCCAAAGACTTGAATGCAGAAGTTTTCACCGCAACAACTCCCTTATTTATAGGCTGCCTGGTATCAAAGGGCTCATGGCTAGGGCATCCACAACATCAGACTGCTAAGAAACAGCAACATCTTTCCTAAAGGACTAAAAGGACCAAAGTGATCAAAAACCCAATGCTGTTCTGTATAGACACAGTTGCAAGGCAAACCAGTGCCTCCGGAAGGCTGGCTGTACTTTTGAGAACATATTAGCACATAAAAGTATTGACATCCTTTGAAGTGCAGTGGTGACAGCCTTTTTAGGACACCCAAGGCTGGAGACTCCTGTACTCTAAAACCCTTCCAGGAGCACCAGCCCTCCTTGACCTTTGCTGATACACCATGTAAGCACAGGCTCCGTCTGCTAAGTCCTTCCCAGAAATACAGGTCTCCCAGGACCAGTGCTGATTCTTGTGTTACAGAGAAGGTCAAGCAGACTGTTTTCAACCATGTGGGCACTCAATGTTTGGCGTTCATCTTTCTGAAGGTTATACAGTAAGCAGTTTTACAGGCTTTTAAAGAGTTCAAGTATTCTTCATTATAGGCTGCACAAAAAATACATGGCTCTAGACATGTTACTTATATTCCTGTGCTAATTTACTCACCATTCATTTTTTCAGTCCTGGGACATTTAGGATTTCTCTTTTTTTTTTTCTTTGTTTATTCTCCAATCTCTCTCACTCCTGCAGACAGATTTTTGCTCCTTAGTCTTACCTCCCTCTCTAAAGTGACCAAGAGAGGATCTGTCTTAAAATTTCCCCTTGCCTTGAGGAGAATCACTTAAAAGACCTCTTCAAGCAATGAGCTGCTGAGGCTGCCATTTGAATGCTACAAGGCATTTGCTACCCTTCACTTTGTTCTTTACTTTATCCAGTTAACTCTACTCTTGCATTACGCCCAGAGATGTGCCAGCAGAAATCTTTGCAAGACCACACTGATCTTGCATTTTTTTTTCCAGCCAGGTCATTCCACGATCCAGCTCACTGCCTGCACTGCTGCACTGCTGTGGGACAGGGCCAGTGGCAATACTTAACGCTGGTACTGTCATGAAATCCTTCAGAAAGCACACCTAAGCACAGAAAGCAACCCTAACCCCTTCAATCTCTCTCTCCCCAGAGATGTGATTCTAATGTTTTTTTGCTTTAGGGAATAGCCACAATATTGCATGCGAGTAGACCACCATTTAAAATTTAAAATCTTTCTTATTTTTAAAGATGATATCCCAAAGAGAAAACTTAAGCAAATGCCACCTCCTGGAGAGCCATGCAAATTGTCACAGAGAGGAATGACCTCTTGCTGCTATCAGGTAGCAAGAGCAGTGGAAGAAAAAGACATTTCTTTCTTTTTTCTTTCCTAGGTTTATGGGGCAACTTTGTGCTACAAATGAAAAAGTATGAAAAGTTACCTGAAATATGCAAAAAAATTATGCCATTTTGGTTTACTGGCAAAAAACAGTGAAGTGTAAACATAAATTGTAACACCCCTGCTTTAGTAGTGCCTAATAAATAGGCATTTAGTGCAGTTCACGTCCACAGTATAATTAAGATATGATTATAGTCTATAATAAGCAATTTAAAGGCATATTCATCACCAGCCTGCAAAGATCCAGTTATCCCTAATTTGATGCTACTCCAGTACAGATAAAGCAGAAATTCAGCCCTAAAGTAAGAATGACAGACATTCAGATTGAGACCACAATCTTGTTGGGTTTGGGGTTTTTTTGGAGCAGTTTCTTTTTCTTTCTTTAGTGGGCTTAGAGTGGGGTCACTTGATTCATGACTAGAGAGTAAATGAAATCTGAGCAGTAAAATAATTAGAGAGTGTTAAATCAGTGGCATATTTTTAAATATTGACTTCAAGAAAAACAAAAGAATTCATTCAATTGCCTCTGTACAATATCTGGCATAACACAGCCCTATCCGTGTTACCATGATGTAAAATAATATACCACAAAATAACATGAGGAGACACTAGGTGTAAAGCTTCAGAGATTTAACATACTCTTACAGAGTAAATACTTTGATAAACACATTGCCTGCTTCACCAGTTATCTAGATTAACAGGGTAGGATGGCTTTATTTGCACTGACACATTGTTAGTTCATGAAAAAAACCCCACTGTCTCAGAATTTTAAGCCTGAGCACGCTGACAGAATATTTCCATCTGACAAGTCAAAGAAAAGTAGAGTGACCAGTGATGATACACCCAGGATGGACACTGCAACTCACAGGAAGCAAACACTAGAATAAATAAATAAAAATAAAATAGAAATAAAAATATAAATAAATAAAATAAATAAATAAATATGCCCTGACCCCCATTGATCACTGTTTGGTTGCAAAGGTCACTACTGAATCTACATTGCAAGTGAGATTAATGGCATTAAGAGTTATGAATAACCAAGGTGCCTGCTTAGTTATTGAAATTTCCTGCATGGGAAACCCACTGCAAAGATAACAAAAGGGGCCTCTGCACAGTGCTATTCAGGATGCCAGGGGGACTACAGTCTTTCAGAGGTCGGCAGTGAATTATGATCAGTAACGTGAGAACTAAACACACCAGAAGATTCCGTGTACAAAAGCTTTTTATGAAATGAAGAAGCCACACAAACAGGGAGATGAGGTTTCCAAGAGCTGAGCACACCCTCAAGCGTGGAAGCCTCCATGGTGGCCATGCAGAGATTTCACTGAAGGAACAAGGGAGTCTGTCTACAACACAGATCTACAGAGCACACCTACGTTAAGGCTCAAGGGCAGCTAACCCCCTACAGAAAGCTCTTCATCCCACATCATTTTGTGCAGCCTCTGGCCTGTCATTTCCTCCTTTGCCTGACCCTCCTGCTGAGGCACAGACACTTCAATATTGGATTCCATTTGTATCATGCTACTACTTTATGAACAAGGCCTGAATTCACTGGATCAAAACCAAAACTTTAAACCCTGTTTTCCAAATTTCTGGCCCAGCCTTCAGACTAGGACCACAAGCATAACCACACCAAAGGAGGCAGTTTGTTTTACTGCTGAATATGCCTCTGCAGACCACATCCATGAGCTAAATGCCCAAAGCTTTGTTGGCATTTCCATGCACCGGAGTTGCAAAACTGCCATCATGGGCCATGGGACCTTTTCTTGCTTCCATGCTTCTTTCTAAGCCTTTAAGCATCCCGAGGTGTAAAGATCCCTAAGACAGCTGGAGCCAGGCTTGTTAGGAAAGAAGCTGCATAATGCCAGGAGGCGACTGACATTTTTAAGGGCTTTCATGCATCTGCCTTCAGCTGACAAGATCAATGAAAGTAACACTGTCCAGGGGCACCTTGTTGCAGGAGGTTTCAGGAGGCAGAATCCAAAGGTCTCTTGCCCTCAAGGCCTACATGGAGAATTAGATTATGAAAATGCAGGATGAAGAAATCAGACAAGAACAGTATGCCTGCCTGGTGCAAGTGTTTGCTGCAAATGCCAAGGATGGGTGGTCAAATGATGACTGGGTAACTTCTTAAAGAAGTTAGCTTACAGCTTCAATTTGATTTCAAAAGAGTTAACTGAAAATTGGTTTGAAATATTTTAGGTATTTTTCAGGGGTTTCTTTTTACTTTTTGTTTTACAAGATTTAGCATTTGGGGTAGAGTGCCCCAGAAGCACAGGCCATATTTAGGCATAACACTGATTATTGAGAAATACAAAATACACCTGACTTGACAGTTTTAACTCATGTACTACCTGCTCTAGATGATCCCCTGCAAGTCCTCCACCCTCCTGGCAGTGCCAGGCTCCTCTGGTGCCCTTGGAGCTGTCATTGTGCATGCCACAGTGCCAGGGAACAGCAACCCAAGCCAGGTGTATAATCTCTGCCTTGAATCTGTACTGCCAGTTTTGTAGGGTTGATGCAAGATGATTAATGCCATTCTAAAATTCCTTGTGGATGGATTAATTAGTATAATGATATATTCATTTTCACGCTGCCGAACCTACTCGAGCAGCAAGGAAATTACCATATATCGCCTGAGGGAACCTGTAAAATACACAGTAATAACAAGCAAACAGAGGGCTACCATCACCCTTTTGTCCACTGCCACATACAGAGTGAAGCTTTACAACACACAAAAATAATTGCTCTCTTTGAGCATAAACATGCAGGCAGAACGTACCCTAGAGAGTCCAAATTCTGAACAAAGATATGGGTAGAAAACCGCTGAAATTTCCCACTTCTGTCTAGCATCCATTAATGCTGTGCCTTTTCAAAATGCAGTTACTGGAAGCTATTTATTGAATTGCTGCTGTTTATGGAAGCTGTCCTCTGCCAGCACACAACATGGGGGTTCCCAGGCACCCTGCTCACCACACACAGGTCTGTCGTGCGTTCCCCCATCATGGGTTCACCCAGAGAAGTCTGCAGGATCCAGTCCCTTGTCTGGGGACCCCACCATACCAGCCCCACAATCAGCTACAAGAAAATGCACTTAGTCTGCAACATTTTTGGCTTGAAACACAGCAGACATGCCAGGATTTGATGCTATTACTCAGTAATAGGCTGGAGAGATCTACACTGAGCAACACAAAGCATCCTCCTGCCTGGGGCTGAGCAGTTCTGAATGCATCACCCGGCAGACACAATCTCTTTTAAAAACCTGGAATGGAGGAAATGAATGAAGAGCAGGACTGTGGCTCATTCCTGTCCATTTGCTGCAGACTGGCTGATTACATGGAAGGTATCTATTTCTTCTGTTGTGCTTCAGAAGATGGTGAATGCTTTTCGGGATATCAGCCACAAAGCCTCAAGAAAACCCTTGGGTTTTTAGTTTCCAAGACCTAAGCAACTTCATTTCAATGCCTTCATTCTGTTGCTATTGTAAAAAAACCATAATTTCACTTGTGCACCAGACAGTCCAGACACACATTAGAGGTATACTACTATCCAGTTCATATAACACACGTAAAGAACCCCAAATCACCCCAAGCCCCCCCACCCTCAAAACGAACCTTAACCCCCCTGACTTTGGAAACAATGAGGCTTTCAGATTGCATTTGTATCCCTCACTTGTATTTCCCATTTCTTCCTTGTTCAGTGCACTTGTAAACTGAGAGTAATGACACCTCCCTTTCAAAAGGGCTAAATTCACTCAAGGAAAAAAGCCTTGTGTTTTTGAATCCCATTTAATCCCTTCTTGATATTTATTACATCATTAAAAGCAACTCAGTCTAGGATTATCACTATTGGTAATAAATGAAGGCAATACATTGATTTTCATTTACTCAGTTTTACACTAAGCCTCTCCAAAGGTGGGCAAAAGGAGAAAACTTGTTTTCAACAAGTGACCAAGCAAATACAACCTAGAAGTCATAAAGCTTAGCCTGTTTTTCTGTGTGACACCAATCATTCAGCTTTGCTTCCTCCCAGGAAAATATTATGAAACTGTTACATATATTTTGACAAAAAAAATCAAATATGATTATATAAAAGTTAGGATGGTTTTAAAATTTTAGGAATATAAAGTTATAGTGTAACTATAGTAGTTAAAGAACTTAAAGAATGTGCAGTACTGTACTGTAAGTCTTAGCTGATTATCGTTGATTTATATTTTACTTTAAGAAGCCAAGAAGATTTGCTTCTTGGAAACCCCTTACCTTTCCCAACTTGATTTCGATATCAAAGATTAACTTGACAGTGTTACTGAGATAGTGTAACTGAAGACCAATCACTGAAAAGGTTAGATTTCAAAAGAGAACATAGTATACATCTTTATGCAAACTAATAGATAATGATGAAAATTAATGGGAATTGAGAAGAGTTAGATGAAGCAACTTGTAGTTACCTGCCAAGGACCAAACTGCGCAGAATCACATAGAGAAGGTCAAGAAGCGGACAAGTGAGGAAGACTATGAAAGACCACCAGAGACCTTCAATGCACATGCATAAAGGACATTTGCATATGCTAATGACTTCCCAGAAATCTAATGAATATGCATGATATTTCCCAGAAATCTAAGAATATGTATGAGTAAGCACAATATAAGGTGTGTGATTTTGGTGTTCAGGTGTGCGTGGTTCGTGAAAGGACTCACCCGCGCACCCGGCCGTTAATAAAGGAGTGTCTGCTTATCTACACTAAATTGGTGTTGATAAGTTCTTTATTCCAAGTTTTTCGGCTACAAAACCACCTTTTGGAAACCAACAACACAGAAAGCGGAACTTTCTGCAAAGATTGTTGTGACTTTTTGCTTTTGACAGAAGATTTGTTGCTGTGCTTCCAATTGGTTCCAGGCTCATTTCAGGAAAATTAGGTAAGACAGAGATGTGTATTTAATTTCAGAGATCAGCAGAAGTTCCCTATCCATGCAGAGTCTCTCAAAATGATCCGACTCCAGACTGTTTTGGTTTTGAAGGAAAACTGAGCCTGTATCTGGCATCCAGGAGGACTCACCTCTCCAATCACATCAGCCACATTTAACATCACAGGTGTAGCTTTCAAAGCAAGTAGTGAGGCTACAGGTGAGGACATGCACAAAGACAACATTTGCTTTTTGCTCTACAGAACAGATTATACTCATCTCTCTTCCATATAGGACAATCAAAGGGATGGACCAACTCTTCAGAGCCTTTCCAGCTCTCTCTGTAGGGCTTCCATAAAGGACAAGTTACACTTACTAGCAATATTTCAGCACTTCTACCAAATTATGAAGTGTCTGTGATGTAGTTCATAATGTGACCATCATAATCACAGAGGAGACTGAAATGCCTCAGGGATCCACTTTGCAGAAAATTGTGCAGTGGCACAGCATTTGCAGAAGTTTAGCACCTCGCCATCCAGGCAGTTGCTATAAATGTGACAAAGTGAAACATAACTCAATTTGCATGCTATTACTTTCCATGGCTGATTTGACTTTATACACATGAATCACATAAAAATGCAAGATAGTCTAAGAAGTATTTACATAAGGGGCTGATTGTAACAGCAAAGAGCTATTTGGACAGTAATGTATTTGCTTTTCAAGAGGATGCAAGAATTATCTTTTGTCCCACAGATCTCTCTATTCTCACCTCTGTATGCATCTTAATTTCCATTAAGATCTGTGAAAGTCTGTGTTTGTGTTACAAAAAGAACAAACACACAAGATCAGCTTTAGAGAAAGAAGGCTGTGGGTGATGACTGCTATTCGCAAGGCATAACAAGGGTGCTTGCCAGCGTACATTTTGGTTGCTGGATTTTGATTCTGCATTAAGCAGTTCTACTAATAGTACTTAATTACACCATTGTTTACCCTATCCAAGAGATTCTTATGCACACATAGACATTTACATTATTAAACACACTATGTCATTATCAAAACCAAACAGAAACTTGAGAGGCACAAACCAAACTGAGTATGTGAGCACAGCAGTTCTGCTTGTCTGCAGAGTTCTAAAATTATTTCTCCTCTCTTTGATGCTCAATTCTAGTGAAAAGGAAAAAAAAAAAAATCACCATGTGTTTTGGTGGTTTCAATTTGGATTTGTAAACGATTGTCATCTGTTACTACACTAAAGCACTCACAGAATGTGAAATTCAGTCCAGGGTATCCATAAATTTCAAACAATTTTGGATTATCCTCTGGAAAGAGCCAACATCTTGGGGTGAATATTTTCTAACTTACAACCTCACCTGACCATTTTTTTCCATTTTTAGAGAATGACCATGCTATCTACCCTTCATTCAGAAAATTCTCTCCAGATTACAGAACTTGCATACTGGTGCAAAACAGACTTTCAAGCACTTCTGTTCCACACCAACTATACACAGATTTAAAAGTGTGGGTCCAGTACAGTATCATGGAGGAACATTACACAGAAGACATGGCCTGTGTTACACCGAGCACATACACTAGAGGTGAGGACACCATTTTCTGATCAAAATAATCAGAACTTTAGGAAATAGTCAACCAACATGTTTCCTAGATATTATACTGTGGATGATTTTTTGAATAGCAGAACATGTTGCATTGGGTTTGCATGGTAGCAGGTGGGCTACAGGACTGGCTTCCCCTGTGTCTGACGGAGCCAATGCCAGCTGGCTCTAAGACGACCTGCCGCTGGCCAAGACTGAGCCAATCAGTGATAGTGGTAGCGCCTCTAGGATAACGTATTTAAGAAGGGGAAAAAATTGCTGCACAACAGAAACTGCAGCCAAATTGAGGAGTGAGAACATGTGAGAGAAACAACCCTGCAGACCCCCAGGTCAGTGAAGAAGGAGGGGGAGGAGATGCTCCAGGCACCAGAGCAGAGATTCCCCTGCAGCCTGTGGAGAAGACCATGGTGAGGCAGGCTGTCCCCCTGCAGCCCATGGAGATCCACAGTGGAGCAGATATCCACCTGCAGCCCGGGGAGGACCCCACGCTGGAGCAGGGGGATGCCCGAAGGAGACTGTGACCCCGTGGGAAGCCCACACTGGAGCAGGCTCCTGGCAGGACCTGTGGCCCCGTGGAGAGAGGAGCCCACGCTGGAGCAGGTTTGCTGGCAGGACTTGTGACCCACGCTGGAGCAGTTTGTGCCTGAAGGACTGCAGCCTGTGGAAGGGACCCATGCTGGAGCAGTTTGTGAAGAACTGCAGCCCATGGGAAGGACCCACGTTGGAGAAGTTCATGGATAACTGTCTCCCGTGAGAGCGATCCCTGCTGGAGCAGGGGAAGAGTGAGGAGTCCTGCCCCTGAGGAGGAAGGAGCGGCAGAGACAACATGTGATGAACTGACCACAACCCCCACTCCCCATCCCCCTTGTGCTGCTGCCAGGGAGGAGGTGGAGAATTTGGGAGTGAAGTTAAGCCTGGGAAGAAGTGAGGGGTGGGGGGAAGGTGTTTTAAGATTTGGTTTTATTTCTCATTATCCTACTCTGATTTGATTGGTAATGAATTAAACTAATTTCCCCAAGTCAAGTCTGGTTTGCCTGTGACGGTAATTGGTGAGTGATCTCTCCCTGTCCTTACCCCACAAGCCTTTCATTTTATTTTCTCTCCCCTGCCCAGCTGAGGAGAGAGTGATAGAGCAGCTTTGGTGGGCACCAGGCATTCAGCCAGGGTCAACCCACCACACATATCTTTTGTGTACGTTTTCATTTGTGATTCAGAGTATCATCCTGCTGACAGCAGCATTTTTTGACGTTTCTGAACAGAGCTTTAATGGAATAACTGTATTTCCCGTGATGTCCCCTGTCTTGTATCATACTTGTCACAAGCTGCCAATCTGTATTTGTGGGGTGGAGAACACTATTCTCCAGGGAGTGCCCATTTAATATTCTCAGCTGTGCTGTGACCTTTTCCATTAATAGATGTCACAATAAGGGCATGCCTTTATTGCTGAGCCACAACAGCATACTGGTTAATCACCCACAAGACAGGCGTCATCTGAAGCTCTGACATGAATATCCAAGCACATGCCTCATCTTGACTATATTTGAGATGGGAGGACTCAGTTTGGGGGTTTTCCAAGCAAAAATGCCCCAGGCCATCTATCTAACACTATGGCACCAATCAATGCAAATCTGAAGGAGAGAAACAATTTGAAATCAAGATAATTCAACATTTCTTCAGCAAGAACAAAACCAAGCTGAACTTCCATCAGTACTGACATCTACAATGCAAACCAGTAGTGTGGGGTGGGGAAGACGCTGGCAGCACCTGAAGAGGAATGAGTAAAACAGTCCTCTTAAATATGACCTCATCTTGCACAGATTCACCAAAAAAAATCAAACCCCAAAACAAAACAAACCCAAACTTCAACTTCAAGAAAGGAAAATATTTTGAAAAAAACCTAAATTTTTATTAATTTAAAAATAGTAGAAAAGATCAGCATAGTAATAACCAGTGTAATCCATGCTCCCTCTTCTGGTCTTTTGGAGTAAATATTCTGGAGTAAGCAGGTCTTGACAGTGTACCATTCAGTTTCAAAATCTAGCAACAAACTGTTCATATAACTTAGACAAAACGTCTGTTAAAGTTATTCAACCTCTTCCACACTAGTTATGTTTTCTTAAGCAAAGGATGTACAGACAGAAAATTTATTGTAATGTATGAAAAACATTGTACAATACCTCTTTTTTTCCCTTGTGAAACCTTCAGTTTCTTGAGCAGGCAGTTCTACACCATCACCAGGGGCCGCAGCCAAAGGTACATCCTCAGAAACAAGGTTATCAACTTCTTTGCAGCTATCAGGCTTGGAAGTGCTGCAAAATAATTATTAAAAATAAGATGACAAATTTCAGAAGTGCCCATGACACTTCAGTGAAGTCTCCTTAAACAATGATCTTTGGCTGGATGTAAACTAAGGAGCTCTAAGGAGCACATCCTCCCCTCCCCAATTCCATCTCCCTCCCACCTCCAACAAATTACTTCTACAAACCCTATTTCACTTAATTTCTCAGATGACCACATAACCAGCAATACTGCAACGTTTTGACAGCTCTTACAGACCATAACAATAACTGCCAGAGGAATTTCACTGTATATGAAATTAGCAAAATAAATAATTCACTAATGAGTACTTTGCAGTTCTCACACAGCCCTTTCTCCTCAGTGTACAATACAAACTTTCAACTAAGTGACTTGTCTTTTAGAAAAAACTAAAATCCAGGACTAAAATATTCTCTTACTTTAAAAGCTCTCCCTATGCTGTAAAACTAAAAGCACAATAATCCCTGAACTCATGACATGAACGTTCAAGATTACAGGACTGTAATACTGCTGTATTTGTTAATTCCTACAAGCCCCTCTGCTCAGCAAAACCCCACGAGACCCAAGCTCAGAAGCATGACAGTCATGTAATGATTTCCAGAGCACTTAAATACAGATTGGAAAGACCGAGTTTCTTCATAGCAAGGGGAATGAACTGTGGGGCACTACAAGGAGGCATGCCTGCTCTTGGTCCCTGCAGAAAAGGACTTCTTGCACACAGACACCAACCAGAGTACAGGAGGAAACTGCCATCTATCCAAATCCCTGGCTCGCAGGGGAGGGTAGTCTTGCCATTCCCTCTACTCAAAGCAGACTAGAGCAGAATGCACCGTTACAGCTCCAGTAATGTTCTGTTTTCTTAAGCAAAACCCAAATTAGAAAAAAAGCTTTCAACAGCAGCACAAATAAAACACTTCTCTCCTGAGCCTTCTCATGATTTTTAAGACTGTAAATCACCCGTGTATCCAAAAGATCACCCCACAAAAAGCTCACTTGCATTCTCCCTCACTTTAAGCTCACTGGTAACCACACTACTCCCCCTGCTCTTGGCCACACTCATTAAACTAATGACAGGAAAGGAACTAAATAACCAATGACTTCATGTCTCAAAAGCAGGAGCAGGGTAGAGTCTTGTCACACCACATTGTCCTTTCCAGGGCACTTACAACATACCAGAGGGACACAGAGGTGTCCAGAGGTAGCAGTTAGACACAACAGCCTACCCTCAGGCCAGCTTCTGCTTCCAGAGATCCAGACACAAACTTTTAAGGAAATTTTGGTGGAACCAGGTCTTGGCTGAGAAGTTTCTTTTAGATTTCCTGAACTAAATATAAACAGCTATCTTAGCCATTCCTTTTTAAATTTCCTTTGCCCTCCCCCCCAGTAAGTACACTCTAATTGTAGAAGGTAGATTAAATTGTGTTACTGAATAAGAGTTGGTAAGGTTCAGGGACAGATTGTTCCTTTCTTTAGAAACATGTATACAAACAGAGGACAAACATAAATCACATCCCTAACTTTAGCTACAATACATACACACACAAGAACAGTTATTTCCCAAAGTGTTTATCCACTAACCTACTAAGATCATGAAAGCTCTTTCTGAGAGTGGTTTACCTTGATTAGCTCATATCCATGAAGCTTTGTGCCATATGGGAAGCTACTCATAATTTCTTTTTAAAAATTATATCTGTTTAATGCAATTCTTCCTTCCTTCCTTCCTTCCTTCCTTTTCCCCAGTTTGTCCAAACTGGTCTGACACTGACATAGACTTCCTACGTTTTCAGTCACATCAAGTTTAAGTAAGTAAGTAAGTAAATAAATAAATAAAAAAGCAAGATGTTCCCTTTTTCATGCAAAGGACTTTTCCCTTTGCTAAAAATGTCTTTGTCCTAATATAGTAATACCATCAAACATATACAAATGCAATGTGACTATATAGGGTCACACGAAGATTAGAGAAAGTAAGATCTTAAAGCAAAAAGTAAACTGCTAAAAATAAGTGAATGCTGAACATCTGTTTGGAGAGCAAACAAAGAATTGCAAAACCCAAACAATTCACAAGAGGGCCCAGCCAAGCAAGAATACCTAACACACATAAAATTATGGACCTTGTGTTATGCACACATAAAACTGTCCCCGTTAACTGCTTATAGTAGCACCTGTTCCCCTCTCACCCCCACCCTTCGCACAGGCCCCACTGCCCATCTACAGCCCTTCAGCTTCCCTCTTTAAGTCTTTCCACATAAAATGAAACAATTTTCAGAGATAAACTTTGACTAATGTCATTCCTAACGCTCTCTGCATAGCAAAACTAGCTATCAAAATACTGGCATTTTTAGAAGAGCTCTGCTCCCTGGCCTTCACAAAGCACAGAGCTTATTTTTATGAGCTATATTCTCTTTGTGTTAAAATCCACAAATAATGTCCCTTCATCTTTCCAAGCTTCATCTAAACCACCAAGTACTGGATTCCCATGAAGACCACACCTGCCAAGTATCAGCTGCCTTACTTGTACTAGTGGACTTGTAAAGGAACATGGCAAGAGATGCAGTTGGTACTTGCATTTTCTCTGACATCTTGCACCAACATGAGCACCAGGAGGTATCCACCTGTGTGCCGTGGGTGGGCAGACTGTAGGACAGGGTACCACGGGCTGCCTCCACTCCTTTTCCCCACTGCTGTTGCTCTGACACGGGGTCCACAGTGCCAGGGAGTGTGGAGCAAGGCCATGAAAAGTAAGTTGCAAGACTAATTACACCAGGTCCGGGGCTAACATTGCCACATTATCATTTTGGCACCATTCAGTATGATTTGCAGGTAGAATTGCAACAGCATAGTGCTGCTGGTTATTGCCCATCACTGGATGGGCGTTACGTGCAGATGAGTGCTGCCCACTGGTGGCATGTTAAGGCCACAAGGGACAAGGCAGAAGCAGAGCAGCACAGAAATGGTACAGACTGCACAAATTGAGGCAGGGTAGCACAGCACAGCAACCCTGTCCAAAACACAGACACTGTGTCCACTCCAAACTCTCCAGCTGAAGTCTGCATCAACTCAGGTACATGTATCAACTCATGCTATCAACTCCGAGTACTTGTATCAGCTCAGACATGAAGTAGCTACATTAAAACCTCTGCCTCTCCACAGCTCTTACTAAAACAAGATTTGCCATTAAACTTATTTTCCAACTAGTAATATTCTAATGGTTGTAGCAAGGATGCTACCAAAAGGGCCAAGTTTTCTCAGTGCGCAATAAACTATACTTTGGCCAGTCTTTATCCTGCAGAGTCCAGGTGATTAGAAAACAAACATTTTTCAAGGTCCATCTCTGTTTAAGTGGTTCTCAAAAGCCACTTTCTGACTGTCTGCATATACAGATAACCCTAAGTATTCCTGCCTGCTTGCGCTGCTAACACTGAGGAGCACACCCTGAGAGTATCACAGTTCCCCAGGCTGTGAACTGTGTGACCAGGAAAGGTCCATCTGCAGATAAAGCAACACAGCTTTTAGCGCATCCGACATAACCTATCACAAATTCCCTTATGACAGCTTAATGTGCCCTCTGCATAACAGGAGCTGGCAAAGAGGCTGATGGAGGGGAACATGTTTTCCAGTGCCTACTCAGCTTTAGAACAGCTTTCATTCTCTAGTATTCATGACAGAGCTGTGACAGCTCTGTTTTGTCTGGACTAAACACCATGCTGCAGCTCCACAACCTCAGCTGGAGATTAAATGCAAGAGCAGAAGCTTTCCTTAGCATGTGGAAGGGACCAGACTGGGTTGCCCTGCCTGTTACCTATGACCTGACCCTAAAGGCAACTCATGCAGTGAGTGCTTTCCAAGCTGTCATTTTTTTCCTGGGCACTTACAGGTTTTTTTTCCCCACAAGACAAACAGCAAGTGGCAGGGAACAGATAGACACTGCTCAGAAATGTTTAACACCTCTAACCATGGAGCCCAGCTAAGCTGTGGTCTCATACAGCCAGGGCACTTATCTGCCTTCTCTGCCTTTCCAATCCAAACATCTCTCATATAAAAGAGAAGTCCTGTTGCAGAGCTCTGCACCTGCAGCATAGAGAGAAAGATGTCTAGCCAAAATTTCTCCTAGTGCAACGTGTACTGGCAAATCAGAGTGAACTTGGCCTTCCAGTTTCATTGCTAAACAAAAATGCTTGGCAGAACAGCCAGTGAACTTTTTACCTAATTCTTTTCAGGGCACTCCTCTGTAGATACAGTAAAAAAAAATCTACTTACTGAGCAGATGATACCATGTTGTCCCTGATCAATATGTTATCAGCAGGGGAGGAGAGAGGCAGACAGTCATCCTCAAGAAACAAGACAAAGATACAGTGACTGGACAGATGGAGGGACAACCTGATCTCTTATTATGCACTGCCATCTGGAAGACATTTAGCACAAACTGACCCCTACCATATATGCACCATTATTTTTCCCTGTCAAAGTGCACATCATCTGCATTATGTGTCACCCCGATGGGGAAATACATGGAAACAAAACAAACATATTAGTAAATAACTAAATATATTTGGGGAAAAACACTTTATAATTGTACTTTACTGCAGACAGACTGGAACAGCATCATGCCATGTAGTAGCCCTGGTAGCATTTCAAAAGTATAGTGCAGAGGTATGACCAGTAGGCATTGACACAGCAACATCACGTGTGTGCGCATTAGAGAATTTTTTTGCAGTCACATTGAAAAGCAGTGGTGCAGTATTTCTACATAAAATGTGAAAAAAGCAGTGGCTTTAATATGATCATCTTACTTATATAGGCAAGAATCTTCATGTCACAGAAGAAGAGGAGGGATAAGGCAATGACATGAAACAACAAACATCACTGAGACTCTTCTCTTGGATAAGAAAAGCCCAGTCCTGCTATTACTGATCCTCATTGTGAGCATAATCCCATGCATTTTAAGAGTACTGCTTTAATTTGCTGCTAACATTATGTTGTTACCAGTTTAGGTCTGAACAAACCACAGAGAAGTCAGCAGTGTTTGTTATTGCTGGAAGAGAGTTGCACCACGCCTGTTTCAGACAGGAGCTAAAGCAGGGGTCCAGCTGCTTTGATATTAACCCCTCTTCTGGAGACCAGCTGCATCTGCGGGTGGGCACACATGGGAGCTACTGCATTTCTACTGCTGGGACACCCAGCAGGCTCACAGAGAAGCTGGCAAGCAACAACAGCCTGGACAGGAAAGACAGGTGCAAGGAGAACAGGTAGGCTTTTATGTCTAAAGCTGAACAAGGATGCAAAATAAAGGAGTAAGAAAAACAAACAGTACTGACAAGAGTTAACTCGTGCAGCTTTTTAAAAAAATAAACAAAAAAATTAAAACCAACAAACATAGGATAACTATCTGCAGCCAGATTCACTCCAGTTGACCACAGTGTATTTCTCCCTCACTTTCCTCCATTTTAGGAACTGAAAAACTACCTACTTCCACACTGAATATCCCTGGTTTGCAACTTTTTAGCACTGAACCCTTGCAAAAATCCTTGCACCTTCCTCAAGTTCAGGATATGGAAACAAGAGCCAGATCCTGTGGTTGCTGCACAGTCTGTGTGCCCTCAACCCTACGGGGCTCAGCCACCCTGTATGGGGTAACTACAGGTCAGCACCAGCGCTTGCAGCCTATGCAACTGGAGTGAAGTAAGGAACCCTGAGACTAACTTTTGGACATTAACGGTAAAAACATTTTAAAGACAGAAGTTATGATGAAGATCAAAAGAAAAGGTATAATAAACATAATTAACTCGAAATTCTAGATCCAGATGAGAATGTGAACAGTGTGAATTCATGAGGTTTACAAGAAGCAGTAAATTAAAACACTCTAAGAGTGTTCTTCCTAAATGTTTCCTAAGGTGACATTTAATCACAGACATCTTGTATGCCTTTTTCCCTACAAACAGCAAACTATTACCCCAAGGGCAACAGAGTCTTCTATTTCAGACTGTAGTCCAGAGACCATATATAAATCTTCCTGGCACTTCTGGTGTTAGTCTTTTTTTCATTCCTCTGCATTCAGGAAGTAGCTCATAGCTCCACCTCAATTACTGCTCACTCTTTTCTAACTGCCTTGCTACTAGGGCCAACAATCCATTAGCAAGAAAAAACACAACCCACAAAAACCCATCAGTAACCCAATTACATTTGTTAAAAACAAAGAAACGCAACTCTTTGAGTAAAAACTTACAAGAACTGGAAGAAATCCACATCATTAGTTTCCCACTGTAAGCTTCTCTAGATCATCTTCAGAAAAAGTGTTTCTAACACATTCACTCAGCCAGCATTAGCAACTAACCAGCTTGGGGACTGATGGAAGACCAGTACAGGCTAAACAGCAAAGTCACCCAGCTTTTAAGGTGGATTGAGCAAACCATGCAAGCTCCCTTCTGCCTTTGATAGCATATTATTGCTACTTCAGCCAACCAATTTAATGCTAGCTTAAATATATTGTGTGTGTTTACACTCCACCAAATTCACAATGATTGAAGGGTAAACACACCCTAAAAGGCTTCCTCTACTGTTGGCAGTGAAGACAAATTCATATGCCCAAGGATCCTGACAACTCAACTGCCACCAGCACAAATAAAGCAACAGTTTCCCTTCTGAGTGCAAGTAAAAGCGGACAAAAAGCCCAGTGTCCAACAGAGATGAGATACTTGAATGCTTTATAATCGACATTATACTTTTAAAGAACTTCTCAAAATTAAAGAAAATGCCCAAAGGATCAGTTACCTTGTACTAATAAAAAAAAAAAAGTATAAGCACCTAAAAAAATATAAGGCATATATTGTACCTTCACATGGCATGACCCTCCTATGTGCCAAAGTGATTTAATCTCAGGGAAAGGTAAACACCATCTTTCTCTGAAGGTTTTGATAGAGGGAAATTTCAATTCTGGTAAAGATTTCCACTGACAGATGCTCCACTGACTAGAGACAGACTCAGTGAACCCATCAGCAACTGGCCATACCAGACATATATCCATCCAAGAAGAGTGATAGCAATTTCTTAGCTCGCGCTGACCTCTGTGGTCCTCCACCCACCCACATCAGTAAGGAGTTTGCAGGTGCTTCCCACCACTCCAGCTGCAATGGCTCTGTACCATACCTTCCTGCAGTCAGCTCAGCAGCATCCACGGGGTCAACATTTTCATACACTGCAGAAACAGCTAAGGGTTGCTCAGAAGGATCAAGGGGAGAAGCCAACTGTATATCATCACCTGGCCGAGGAGGACTGTGGAGAGAAAAGACATGGA
The DNA here is from genome assembly GCA_013401275.1 of Pandion haliaetus. Taxonomy (NCBI): domain Eukaryota; kingdom Metazoa; phylum Chordata; class Aves; order Accipitriformes; family Pandionidae; genus Pandion; species Pandion haliaetus. Next base: position 62,833 of record VYZV01027201.1, on the reverse strand, counting down.
AAAAGGCAGCGATAGAGGTCTGAATTATTGTAAAACTATTGTCATTTGGCTGTCTGAACCCCTGTACTTTAGCATGAGTATGCTAACTTGTGTGTTAGGGAACACAGCAAAAGTTGGCATTTTTAATACAAGTTGCTTTTGTGCACAGCTCTACTGTTCCCACCTGCCTGAAGTCACTGGATTTTGTCTGTGTTCCAACGGCAGGAGCAATGAGATAATACAATCCAACAGCATATTAACCCCATTTTATGATTTTAAAAAGCAAATGAGAAAACGAGCTACTGCTTAAAGAAGAGAAATGGCAAGACTTCATTGCTCAGAAACCATGTAACACACAGGGAGCTCCAGTCTGGCTTTCACCTGCCACAGAGCTGCACAGGTGCTCATCAGTGGGAGCACAGTCAGGCAAAGGTGTCCTGGGCATCACAGGGAGCACATGCAGGGAGACACCCAGCTTTGTCCCATACCCGGTGAAAGCAGGGTGCTGCCAAGTACTAAGTGGCTAAAAGAAAAGAATTTGGAAACATACCCTCGAATCAATAAGGAAAGGAGCCTCACTGAAGAAGTGGGTTTTGTTTGTTTTTAACAAAGACACCAAACCATGGGAACCCCCTGAAAACAATGTTTTTGTTGCCTACTTCAACCTGACTTTTCCATGTGGCCACCCAGAGACCAGAGCCCTGGAAGTGCCAGTTTTCCCTGTAACTCACTGAAATCCTTAGGTTTTTGTAAAACATAAAATGTGACCTTTAATTGGGGTTCCAATTTCACATCTGCAGATTCACCCAACTGCCTCGGTTTTGAGGTGCCGCTTTCCTGAACACCCTTCTGTCCATGTTGTTTCCAGTACTACCAAGTGAATTCAACCCTATACACAGATCAATGGTACCTTACATGGACAGATTTGAGCAAAGGTGTATAAACTTAAAAATCTCACTCAGCATTTGGATTTTCAGCTTAAAAATAAAAATCCCTAAATCATGGACCTCAGCTTTAACACTTGACAATTACTTCCTTACCTAACTGCAAATCCAATGGATCAGTATGATTCTCTACGATAGTCTAATTTTGGTTCAAAGAACATAACAAGGAGTTAAACTGCACTACAATAATGTCAATATTATTCCGGTAACTTCACACATTTTATCTAAAGGATTCTGTAAAGTAACATGTTCACATAGGAATAATGATTTGTCAAGATTGTTTTCTCATTTTTTAATTTTATTTTTAATGAATGACACATGTGATCCTTTGTAAGCCAGTGTTTTTGCTTTTCATTTCCAGTGTTTTCACAGCATCATTCCAGTTCGTTTGTCCGTGGCATCCCTGACAAGCCAAGTGACGTCCTCTCCTCTGTTACACCAACACTAACAAGAGCTAGGCTAAGCCACTGCACCAAGTGCAGTTCTTAGATGACAGCCTAGAACATTTGATTATTTTTTAAACTTACAATATTACTTTTATCTAATTACAATGCTAAGCAATTAACTGTCCACATGTTCTCTGGTTTAACCACACCTGAGGGCTCAACCTGTTGTAGGAAGCTTTGAGCTAAGACATTTACAACTTCTAAAGTCCTCTAGCTTATTAGCATAAAAGGACCGGTTGTCACTCATCATTAAGAGTTGCACAAACTGGGGTGCCCCTCTGCTTTGCCTTAAAACGAGTGTTTAGAAAGCAGATCTTGCTAACAGGACATTGCAACTCCTTTGTCATATACATAAGGAGTGAAATGTAGATGGGTAGATCTTGTTCTGGCTACTGACAGGGCACTAAGGGTCTTTCCCGTGAAAATGCAGAAAGTACAGCACAAGCCAAAACTGCACTTGAAGCTGTTGTACTGGTATGCCCCAGTCTGGTGAGAAGCGCAGTGTTTGCCTGCCACCATTCACGTCTGCTGTACCACCAACTCCCAGGCAGTGATTTTCAGACAGCCTGTGGACTACGAAACTTGAAACTCGGGCTTGGGGAGGTGATGGCAAAGCTGCTCATTGCCAAGCCACCCTGCTCAGTGCAGCACAAACAATGAAGCTCTCCAAAAGCTGCTCAAACTAGTTCCACAACTGACATTCCTGGGCATCACAACCGCCTTCGCCTCGCAGGCGCCAGCCACCAGCCACCAGGTTCCTGCTCTAAGTCTTCTGCAGCAACCAGCTTTTTAGGCCAATTTGTTTCAAGAATCAGGCTCTGTAGAAAGGCCATGAGCTTCTTCCGTTCCATTGCCCGAGTTCTGGGTCAAGTCTGGAAGAGGATCTACTTAAAATGACTTCCAAATTCTACTTATGACAAGCATGACTGAAATACTTTTCAAAGGAAAATACCTCACAGTTTAACAAGCAGTTGCTTACTAACAGCTGCAGCGAGCACACTAAATGCAGCCCGAAGACCAAGGGGTTCAGTCTGTTCTTAGTGTGTCACAAGTGAAAGATGTTACCCATCAAGTGTCCTTAGGCTCTTGAGTCTCATAATTTCACTTTTAAGGCCTCTACTTATCCTTGAAAAGAGATTTTCCAAGCCACTGTTAGAAGGCAGATACGCAAATAGCAAGTTTCAGTCAAAGCTTGATCCATACTCGTCATTAAATGAATGAGAAATAACTGCATAAACCTATATAATTTCTTCTGTTTAAACATAGGAGGTCTGACCTCTGCCTATGTAAGAAGCTTTCGAACCAAGGCAGGAAACGTACTTAAAATCTGTAAAAAAGCACAGCTTTACACACACGGACAGACAAGCAGGGTCAGCTCCTCGGCGCCAACCCTGCAAACATGGCGAGCACTAGGTGCTCTGGTGGGTTCGTTTCTTGCTCTCCTACTGACATCAGTGAGATGCAAACCTTAAAACCCCAATTTCATGCTAAAGTTTTAAAATGTTTTGACGCTGGTGCTGGCGACAGAAGGCAGCTATGGGTCTTGGCATTTTCTCCCTGTCCATGTTTTTCCAATCAGGAGACCTGGATGTGGCTCCCTTTGAACAGTCAACAACAGCTCCAAGTTTACTCCAAGGGAAACCAATAAGCGTTTCAAGCCCTGCTATCTCCTAGTCCCAAACATTTGGTTGCTGTTAATGAGATAACAGTAAGATTTATAGATCCTCCTCTTACTCCAGAAATCTCTGGAAAATGGCACCAACAACCACAAGGCAGGACTGAGCTCTCAGCACTCTCATCACCCGCTGTTTCATTTTCTTCAAGAAACAAGATGTTGCTCACAGCGTACAGCAAGGCTGATTGATAGACAAAAGCCTCTAGATTTCGTACTTGGCTTTGTAATAACTTGGGCCAAAGAGGCAATTTTTTGAGCCTCAGTTTACACATGCATAAGAAAAAATACTGAGAGGATTTGCTATTTCTCTTAAATTCTTACACTGCAATTCTTTAAAAGGGAAAGAGATCTAGCAGCTTCTACATCAGTTCAAATTTATTCATTGAAACAAGTTGTACCTCACAAAATTTCATCTATTTTATTAAGTAATTCCTTCACAATATTCATTTTTACCTTCTCATACTTTATTTTGTAGCTTATCACCTCATACATTAGCCACATTCATTGAAATAAACTTCATGTGTAGGAAATACAACACTAAACTGCTAGAGTAACTCTATGCACATTTGCTATTTCTGTTCCATGTATTTTCATGATTTTTGGTTACTAGTGACCAGTTACTTTTGCTGGTCACTATGCATAGATATAGCCAAGGCTTTACTTTTACCAGCTAAACACACACTCAGAGTCAAAAGTTCAAGTTTCAGGAAATACGCTGCCTTTTGTCAACGCAACAAAGAATTACTTATGCATTTAAATATGTGATTTTGGAAAAATCTCTCAAATTCCTTCTGTACTCTGAAGGAGAACTATGCCTTAAGTGCCTTGCATCAGCACTTTGTATTTACACTGCAGGACCTTCTGCACGCCTCAGCTAGGCTGAGTCCTGCTGAGCTGGGCGCTGTACAAACACAGCAATGAAGGTATCCAAGAGATGAACTGGTATGTGTTAATTAAACAAATAAAATCACTGTCATACAGGGGACATGCGAGTTTGATGTACAGTACTGTGCATGGCAGCATTTCTCCTACACTTACGGAAAAAAGACATCGCCACCACCATACCAGAACTGGCTCCTGGGGGAATTATTCCAGTGTTTGAGATTTACATGCTCTTCCTCTGAGCCAGACTTGAGTAATCAGCAGAACAGGTCTGGATCCTGGGTGACCGTGCTCAGAGTGCCCAGGAAGAGCGAGCCCAGCCGACAGCAGCTCGGGCAGCACCTGAGTCACACCTGTCCCCAAGGAAGGGAACTGTCCTCATCCTGGCAGAGCAACAGGAACCAGCTGCATCTCCCAAAGGCTGCGGGCTGTCTGCAGTCCACCCAGGAACGCACGACTGCCCGGCTCTGTACACAAGGCTGTGCTTCCAGCAACAAGGGGGTCCCTTCTCTTACTGCAAATTTCCATACTAGGAAAGTTAAGAAAGGAAAACAAATGCATAAACTGTATTCTGGAGAAATGAAAGCATCTTTTAAAAGAGTTCCTGAAGGCAATACCCCACCTATGAAAAGCAGCCCTAGAAACCCAGGTGCACAGCAGCTGGCAATCCCTGCAGGTAACTCCAAATTATCCGGCCAAGCAGGATGATAGTGCTATCGCTGTCAGGCAATCCATGCACGTGATGATGGAGAGAAATTCTCAGAAGCCATACTTTTCTGGCAGTGCTTGTGGAAATCCTGACAAGATAGATAAGTTATCTTGGCAGGGTATGGTGTTTAGTCACACATTACCTGAGGGCCTGGACTTCCTCTCTCACCCAACCCTTCTTCCTTAGAGGTCCCCTGATTTCTGTAACACGTGTATCCAGATCGATCATTGATGTAATTAGTCATAATCATAAAATAGAAAAATTTTTTTTTTTGCCCAAGTATTCTACATTACTGTGGTCACATTAAAACCTAAAGTTATGGTGAGTTACTACATTGAACAAAAAAATACAATTATTTTAGATTAAAAGATCTAAGGGTCTGAAACACGTGCTACAGTATTACTTCCCTGGCAAGCTAAAAGAGGGACAACAGAAAGCCACATAAAAGTGTTAGAAGTATAAATCGTGCCTGCACAGGATGAATAAGCATATTTGCTGTAATAACTGTCAACCATTATAAAAAGCCCATAACGTCACCACCGTGCAGCTTTTAGAGCCTCTGAAGGGCTCTCAGTCACATCCTGATGTCCTTGCTGCAGAATTTAAGAGTTTCCAAATTCCAGCTAGTAAACCTGAACCAGAAGTTTCTCAGTGTGATCAACACCCCCCTCTCCTCCCGCCAAGCCTCCTCACCCACTGACACTCTGGCCGAACAGAAACCCAACCACAAGCCATGGCAGAAGCCACAAAACCATCCAGACTCTTCCTTGGAGGTATGGAGAGTTAATCCTCTCCCAGAGCTGGAGGCAGCGCGGTGTGAGCAGGAAGGCATCTTACTCGATAAAAGTGTTACTTTTCAAAAAGTTGTTCAAAGGAAAAAAAAGGAGGGGGGAAAAAGTGCAATAATCTTTTGAGAGAGAGAGAAGCAGTGGTAAACAACAGCTAACTTCTAATTTCTGCTATGGACTGTAACTGCACATTGCTTTTGTTATTCCCTTGGCTAACTTTCCCCTCACAAGTGTCTACTTACCAAGGCCAGAAAATAATCACCAGCTTTGCTATTCTCAGTCATCCTCGGTTCCAACACAACAGCCCGCAACAGGCCCTCAGTTTAACACGAATTCCCTCTACTTCCACCATCCCGGGTCAGCAACAGCGGCTCTCGCCCCACGCCAAACCCGACCCCCGGCCGCGGCAGCTTGGGCGAGAGAGAGCTGGAGCTTTACAATAATAAAAAAAAAAAAAAAAAGGCCGAGGAGTTAGGAGCCTGGAGCTGCTTCTCGGAAGCTCCTCCCATGAGGCTCCCCGAGGAAAGGCCGCAGCGACCGAACCAGCCGCGCCCCGCGTCCTCCCCCGCCGGGGTCGGATGCCTCCGGGGCGGCTGCAGCCGCCC
>VYZV01027201.1:31731-53642 GCA_013401275.1 Pandion haliaetus | reverse complement strand
GAGGGGTGTGGGGAATGGGTCAGCCGTCAAAAAAACCTATGAAAAACCCATGAAATTGACTTGGAAAGAATATTACATTAAATAAATGTAAAAACAAACAAACAAAAACCCCACAGACCCACAGTTTTTCTTTTAAATTTGCATTCTGTTTTTTGAGAATACAGGACGAACTCAGATCAGATTGTCAAGTTTTTCTCTGTAAGCATGAAAACAAGGCTCTTTCTTCTCCAACTCTTTAAACTGAGGTTATCACTAGTCTATCAGCAACTACTACAATTTTGTGATAAACTTGCAAAAAAGCTGGCAAAACAGCAGTGCCTACGTTTGTTCTGAACAATAGGGCTGCATCATGTGACTTATCTTTAAGAAAATGCGTGTTTGTGATTTTAAATTTTTCTTTGTGAAAACTTAGTGCCCATTTTTAAGGCCATTTGCAACAAAGAAAACCATATAAATATACTTCAGTTTGTTTAAAATTAAAGAGGAGTTTCTCTTTTGCATTTCCTAATCAGAGGTTCATAGTCATACACTCTACAAAACCACAGACCCAATTACCTGTAGAGCAGCCTGGCTGAGATATCCAAGCTGCTTCTGTAACAAACACCTGAACTTTGTATTTCCACTACTTTCCACATACAAATTGCCCACAACCATCATTTGTGGTGGTTGAAAATTAGGTTGTGCAATTCCTAGCAATTTTTAGTGGCCAGGCTTTGGGAGGGCTGTCTCTAAATTCCCAGACTTTTACCTTAACCATCTGCTTTGGAAAAAAGGAAAGTTTAATGTTAACCCATTACATTTTGGAGGATCAAAGTGATGGGAACCTGCCATTTTGCAAATTTCCAAATAAGTAAGATTGATTTTTCGAAAACTTAGGCTAGACTCAAAGCCTCACAAATTGCAGCGAAAACTTCTCTAGCAAACCAAGTTTATTTGGAGTTTCTACCAGAAGAACAAGATTTGAAGAATACTGCATGCAACAGAAGTTTCATGTACCATCACAGCATTCAAAAAAAGAAAAAAAGAGGAGATGTGGAAAATCTTGGAGACTTTTAAATATTCAGCAAAACTAACTCTACATTTTGACTCATTTAATGACATTGTTAAGAAGGGGAGATGGGAGTTTTAAGTGTCCATTTATTTCCATGACAGCTAAATTTTTTTCCTTACTTGTTAAAAACTAAGCAATGCATACATACATGCTTTTTGCTTTCATTCCAGGAAACAAATCCAATCTTCTCTGTCTGCTGCAGAGTTATTCTTAGCTGGCTTTGATATTTCTATCAGCTAGGAGAGCATAACAATGTTATCATACTAACAAATTCCAAAGATTTTACATAAGCTCTTGAGTGCCTTAAAACAAACAAACAAAAAGGCTTTATTGATTATACTTCGTTTCGTTAGCCAAAGGAGCTAGGAAAAATGGGCTGAAAAAGAATAAAAAAGCAGTTTGATGAGTTTCAGTTTCATGAAGCAAGTGCTCCGTGTTTTTCAGAGCATCATTTACAAAGAAAAACCAAGCTTTAGAGGTTTGAGGTTGGAAAACACCAGGTAGTTCAGGCCAACAAATCATTTAAATCCTACTTGTCTACATGCAGCCTATTTTCCTAATATGATTTTTTATCCGTTGAAACAACTAGACACCCCCCTTAAGCAAAGCAGAATAACTGGGCACATAGAGCTTGTAGGATGGTCTGGGTGAAAAAGGATCACAGCACTGCACAGCATTCTCCCTGGCTGATCTGTTGGAGGCTCAGGGACAAAGTCTTTGCTGATATCACTCCACTAGCACAGAGATTTTGGCCCAACATTTACTGACTTTAAGGGTAGGCTGCAGCCGTAACCGCCTCTCACACAGCTGTCTTGAAAGGAATGGACCAAGAGGTAAAGAAAGTAAATTAGTGAAATCAAATTGGAAACAACTTTGCAGAGTCTTGGGACACTTGTGGACAGCTGGTTATTTTACTGAGGACTATGTATGAATGGGGCAGGTACCAAACAAGGAGAGTAGGGAAAAGAAAGGATTAAGCCTGGGTGAACAAAGAAGAGTTCATCAGGAAATGCTTAGTCTGGGAGGAGATCCCAAGCACATTTCAGTAAGGAAAACAAGATTAACATAACATACTAGAGCTGCATCTTGACAACAGCATAGAATGGTGGCACTCAGCATTTCACAGGGACCTTAGAATCCAGAACAATTAAGTCTTTGATTAGAGCAATTAACATTTCTACACTTATTGCAATTTGAGATGCAGAGCTTCTTAGAGGCCAAAGAGACTATTATGAGAATTAACCTTTCAAGGTGATTGTAGATGAACAGGCCCAAACAGATCCATATAATAATTTTTGACTTTTCAGAGTACCCAAATGTTAAGGAATAGCAATATCTAAATAAAACCCACCTACTATTAGCAATGCCCATGTGGGCTTCCATATACCTGGACCGATATTGATAAGACAGGCTCCAAGGACATCAACATAAAAGATAGCTGGAGGAAAAACAGAAACCAAAGGACGAGGCAAGTACTGTGAAGTCCTGGCTCTTCAGACATGTCTCCAGAGGAGTCCGCTGAGAAGCACTACTGCAATGCAAGCATGCCAAGACGCAGAAAAATTGGAAGGAAGCCACATCCAAGTCATGGACAATATGCCTGTGTCTGTAATTGCTGTTCTCAGAGCTGCCCTCGGCAGGGTTCAAAGCTGGGGCTAATCCTACTTTGCACATTCTATTAGAAACAGGGACAGTGGAACTAGCTCCATGGTATCCAATGTTGCAAGAAGCCAGAAGATACAGAGTTGGAATAGAGAAAACGCAGGGATCTGTAGGATATACAAAAACGATTTTGAGAAAATAGGCAGCTTGCTTGGAAGAAGCAAGGTTGAAAAATACATCTGGGGAAAGCTAATCAGAAGAAAAAAGTAATCTGAAAGTAACTTCTATCCTAATGAGAAAAGATGACAAATATTGATGCCAACCTGCCTGTCCAGATATTGGACAAAGTATTACAGTGTCCATGCTGGATTTCTTTAGCAAATGCTTGTATTTGATTGAATAAATGTAATTTCTTGAGAAACATAGAAGGATGTGTGAAAAAAGCAGCTCACGTATCATCCATCCATGTCAATACCTACCTTATCAATATGTGGCTGAGGTTCTCAAGAGTGTTACAGAATATTTTCAATGCAGCAAGAAGTACCAGCAATTTGGCAGGACCAGAGATTATTTACTTCTATACTTTTGTGTAGCAGAAGCATACATAAATAAAATAAAAAAAATAACCAGCATGGTATCACATACCTAGTTTTCCATTGGTATGTGCTTTGAGTACAACAGGGCAGACTATCAAATCAGCATTTTATAAATACTTTACGCTGACTTAGACACTGCCTAAAACAGCGGTCAGTTCAGTCAATGGCATCCATTAGAGTAGATGGCAAAACTTCCTTTCACTTCTTAGAAAGCAATGTGAGATACCTGTTGGGTAAGAGTGAAGTTATCTTAATTTTACTCTTCCACGAATAGGAAAATACCAAAATTAAATATCGCAGACTTCACACAGACAAAATTCCCACAGAACTCCCCATCCAGTTAATTTATTTAAGGACTGCAGGCTGAGTTGCTTGCATCTCCAAAAGCACAGCTGTACTCACAGTTGCACCTACTGAAGATAACAATGACAGTAAGATGGGCGGGAAATAAAGAATTCAGATGCAAAGGGAGAAGGGCAGGTGAGACAAATAGCCTGATGAATTTTGTGCATTTCATTTATGTGTAAATCACCTTCAGCTGTTTTTCCCTTTGTTTTGTGATCCTGAGATGCTACACATCTGAGTTAATTTTGGAGTTAAAAAAATCAGGGAAATAAAGCAAGCTGCATAATCACTGTTTTGATAAGTTTCCTTTTAACTCCAAACTCTTGTTTTCAGATGCTAACAACACAAAGCTTTAGTGCTCAAAACCCACTTGACTGATCTGAAAAGCAGTTCTACATTCCATACCTTATCCAGCAAGACTGTTAAAATATTTAATACTGTATTTGTTATGCCAACAAAAAAGAACCAAGTCAGTATTTACTAAGGAGTGAACATTCTTTTCAGGCTTCTTGAACTTGCCAATTTTTGATGGCAAGAGCAAAGCATGAAGCAAATCCAAAAGTATGTCTGGACCAACTTTAGAGATCTTGTCTGACCTATACACAGGACATAAAAAATGTTTTTCAAGTAGCTTTGCTGATGCCAGCCGCTGCGACGTACTTCCTGTATAAGAATATTTAGATTTATAAGTGATGTGAGTCAATGCAACAGAACTGTCCATTCTCTAAAAATCAATGGCAGTGATAGGAGAGTGCCTACAACATGGTGCTATAGCTGGGAAAGGGCCCTCCCAGTGGAGTTTCTTGCAGTGTCAAAACTGTTAGGAAACACTTGTCCCCAAAGCAGCACAGTGCACAGCCTCCTTGCCCTTTACGTCTAGCTTTATGTGCCACTCATAGAGTGAGGAGCAGGTCGAGGTACAGCCAGCAAGGAAGGTTCAGGCACCACAGAGAAAGAATGAGCACCTGCATGAGTACAGCTTTGAAAGCACTGCATCTTGTCTATTGATTTGAATAGACAGGCTGGAATAAGGATTGCTTGTGCAGCATAAGCTCCAGAAGTCAACTCAAACTGCAGTAGCACCAGAAGCTCTGGGAACGCCAAGCCTGCACAGTGCCCTCCTGCATTCAAGGCCCGTGAAGGCACTGGGTGTATTGCTTGGTACTGCAGCAAACCGGTTCTGCTGAGGGGTGCAGAGGAGAACCTCACCTTACTGCAAAATGAGTGTCATGGCTTGCAGCATGCTTACAGCTCTTCCCTCACTAGCACACCCAGCTCCAAGCCAAGCCTGTGAGCATCTCTGCAACCCTGGAACAGCCAAAGGTCTGTAACAAGCTGAGTGTTTTGCCAAACCAACAAATCAATGAATGATGCAATCTGTTCTCTGTACCTTACAGATGCACATCTGGGAATGACTTCACAGTCTCCACTTCAAAAAGCTCCCTCGGCACTTTTTTCAAGAGACAATGGCAGTTTGCACTTACCAGCCAGCTGAATTACAGGAAGTTATCAAAAAACTCCACACCACCTTTACACATCCCTAAAATTTTGCCATCATTTCCAATTTTGTTCCCTGCTCTGGTCAACACCTGCCATAGCCCACGATGCAATGTGGCATAAGGTATAAGGCCTCCCTGTACATACATGAACTTCCTTTCTCTCTCCATAAAAGAATGAAGATATATGCGTGTAGACATTATGAAAGGAGAAGAAAAAACTCCTCAAGTCCTGATCTTCTTTTCCAAGTAAAACTCAGACAGAAAAATGGAGCAGCTGGGTACCCAATAGTAAGTGGGAAGAATGACATTTTGATGCCCAGATGTGGCCATCACAAAAACAGGTTTTCAGTCACAGATTCGGTAGAGAGATGGAAATGTCAAAACCATCAAAGAAAGGGTTATTTTTTACTCCTTTTCAGTGCTGACAGACAGGTTTGCCAAAATCCAACCCTTCCCTGTTTCTGCTAATAGCACAGCTGTACTTCCACAAGGAAGTGGGGCTAATGCTTCAGCCACAACCTCCTTTCCAAAAATAATTGTCCTTTTTACTGAAGATTTGAAGGAAAGTTATTGGTGCTGTACTACTGCCTTCAGACACAAAGGCTCTTCTTACTAGTTGACCACTCTCCCACTCCTAAAGGAGGTGGGGGCAGGAGTCATTACACACAGTTCTTGGATCTACTGTTCGTCACAAGATCACCCTCCTCTCAGTGCTATAGCCATGAAGGAAAGAAATTCCTCTACTTCTTCTACAGGAATAAATCCTAACAAGGATTTAAGAGTCAGATCACACAACTTTGGCCCCTCACCCACAGCTCAGAGGGGTTTCAACAAAAGAGATGAAGCTATACAGAAGCAGCAGAGGGGGGAGAAAACAATGCTGAAATAATTCAGAACATGCCATTTCCTTCTCCTAAATATAATATATTTCTTACTACTATTTATTTTGAGAGCTGGGGAGGATTCTTTCTCCCTGGAGTTGTTCCCATCAGGCCCAAACGCCCACAGTCAGCTCTGAAAAATGTGCACCTTTTTTTGCACAGCTATAGTTGTTTATCCTCTGTAAGGATTATAGGGCAATAAACAACTGGAAACTGCTCTGCTGCAACAAGTGTTGTGACCAGAGTACACAGGGTATGGAATACAGCTTGAAATTCAACTATACAAAACCAGTTTTAAGCTCAGAGGAAAACTGGACTGGTCAGCGTGTTGGACCTGCTGAAGACAGGCCAGCCAGCTCAACTAATGCTTTCTACGTCTCTTTTGTATTATAAATGCATATTCCTCTGAGAAACGAGCCTGATCAAAGGCAGAGACTCCTCTCTACCTCTGAGAGTCCCCCGTGTTTCAGTCTGCAATACTGCCATTGCGTACAGCTCTGCATGCTGTATCTCCTGCGTGCGTATGCACACTTGGTATGTGTGTGACACCACTTACAGCTGCAGTCCAAAAGTAGCAGCTGCCTGTTGATACAAACCCTCACGCTGGAAAAACAGGTGATAATGAATTCTTAAACCATATGCAAGCATTAAGCAACTACTCCATGAATTGCCAGCAGCTGTTTCAAGAACCCTGCCCTGCTTGCCACAGGTATTTATTTAAAGTATGATACCCACCCTGATATAAAACACATGTGTAGACATGTGCATGTACTGCCCCATAGTCCCTTAAGGCTTCTGAACCAGGCCATGCCAGCAATTTGTTTGGTAATTTCAAAGCTACCCACTATGAAGCTTCCCATCATACAAAAGGAAACAAAAAGAAAGGAAAGGAGCTAAAGAGGAATAACAGGGTCTAATTTCCTTGTCATTTTATAGACAGATCCTTAAAGTTATATAGCTGTTCAGACTTCCAACATGTCTAATATTCTCCTAATGTACATTTTGCTCACACAATTAGATCATATTCAGTCTCTGTCCTAGACTCACATACAACAGGAAGAACTCCCCCACATTTTCACAACAGAAACACTTCAGCTATTTTCACTTCCAATACGGTTTTATCATTTTAACTTTTAAGGAATGTGGCACTGAAACATTTTCCCTCCTTATTCAGTTGGTATAATCTAATTTTTTGGTAATATGTATAAGGATTCCATCTATGCAGACTATTCATTGATGTCTGAAATAGATCAGCTTTTCAGTGTAACCTTCTGCTCTGCTGTTGTCTCTTAGCAGTTACAGCTATAGCTGCCTCCTCTGGTATGGGAAGGAGAGAGACAGCATGCAAGAAAGTTGCTGAGGCTACACAGGAAGCAGTGACATGACTAGATAAAGGGAAAGCACCTGTTCTAAGATCATAATTCTTTTGAATTAACTGCACATCAAACTGAGAATTCAGACAGCAAAGTAGAAACTCACAAAAAAAAGTCTTAACTTCATTAAAGCAGTTACTGCTAGGTTTGGAAAATAAAAAAGCCAACAACTCTTAGGCTCCACAAATCCCAGCTAAGAAGAATTCACATCTGAAACAACTCCATGTCATTAGAAACACTGAATAACACAGTGATCAAAGGCACTGTCAATACAATTATATTATACAGGAGGATAAATGGGAAGCCTAGACAACTAACAGTGTGAGTAATTGGGTTATACTGTAGGCTTGTTTTTAAATACTGCAATCCACCATGTGAATGCTGTAGGTCTCATTTAACTGGGTCACCAAAACTTAGGCAAAAGCCTGCTAACTTAAGGCTAGGAAGTGCTATTTGTTTGCCTAACTTTAGGCTATGAGATGTGAACACAGGGAAGCATATGCAAATCCATACAGGTAAGGACAGGAATTTGGACCAGCAGATGGAAGAGGTAAGAATTGTGCCCCTCAGCTTTTAGGACCCCTCTGCCCTTACAAATTATTTCAAATTCTTTCACATAGTCCACATTTAGAAGCAACAGAAATTTAATAGAAATTTAAGAACAGAGTAAGTGCCATGCCCTCCCAAACCGCCCATACAATGGGTATCTGCCTTGAAAATTGTACCCCTATCAAGCCCCAGGGTCCTGACAACCATTTCACATAATAATTTAAAGTAAATACCTTTCAGTAGATAATCCTGCCACAGCCATGTCTTGAAGTTCATTGAGGTCAAGGTTCTTAGGCTCAGTTAATGCAAGCGGTGATAGCTTTCTTTTGGCATCCTGAAGTGAGCTTTCATGTTCTGAATTCATCTTGCTCGGCTGATTTTCAGCAACAGTGAGATCTGTACATGCAGACTGCTCACCCTGCTCCATCACAGGAATGGTTGGAGAGTGATTTTTGTACGGGTCTGTCTCCTGCTCTTCAGTGCTTGTGTTTATAGCTAAGTCACCCTCACCAGTGACTAACATCCTTGCAGTACCTGTTTCGAGGATGTCTCCATTTTTTTCGCTACCTGCCTTTGCTGTGCTTAACACTATGTCATTGTTCTCTTTTACATCTCTCTCAGTCATATTGCTAGATTCTAGTTTAGAGTCAGTTTGCAAGCAGTCATCCTGGCTTACTTCATTTTTTAAGTAATCTATTAAACCATGCACGGTCACTTTCTTTTCTTGCTGTGCATCTTGTGAATTTTCCAATGTTTCCAAGCATTTCCTATTTACTGGATCATCCTGTATCATCTGCATGTCATTCTGAGACTTAATGTCACACACAAAATTGCTGCAAATGTGTGTCTCCTGATTTTCCCCAGGCGACATGGTAAAATTGTCTGTCAATTTTTCGTGATTGTAAGGTCCTCCCGGGACAAGTGTTGAAGCTGCCATGTCAGAGATGCTCTTGGCAATGTCTGGATCACTGTACTCACTTTTCTCCTGTTCATTTGGCTTAGGATCCTGGCACTGTTCAGTAGGAAGACTTACATCCTCTTCAGATGAAACTGGTTCTGCATTGCACTCTGTAATTACGTTATTTCCCTCTGCCGTAGCAGCATCTTCTAAGTCCCTCTTCTGTACGTTGCCTGTAGAGATAACAGCTACAGTGGGTTGTTGCTTACTGTCAGAATATGCAGGGAAGTTCTCAGCTGCTGCCCCATCAGATGAAGCCGGTCCTTGCTTCTCTATCTCTAAGCTTATTAGCGATTCAGGATCAACACCAGTAGCACACATGCCTTCCTTTCTTTCCATCTCACTCCTCTCTGGATGCTCAGTGGTTTTGTCTGGCTTTTGCAGAGTTTCCAGAGCGCATTCAGCAGGTGTAGTGCCATCCAATCTAGGGACCACTTCTGAACAGCTGGGTTGCCTATTTTTCTCAGTGTCCTGGTGACTTGCTGGTGGCAGCTCTGCCACTGTGCTTTCTTGTTGGACAGATTTGCCCTTGGCAGCTTTGCAGGAAGTCTCAGTAGCTAAAGACCACTCTTGCCCCTCTGCTTCTGAGGTGCCCTTGGGAGCTCCTTCGCCTGTCTGGTTTGATTCTGAAAAGTTCTCAGCACTGCACAGTTCTGCTGTATCCTTGGCCACTGGACTCTGCTTGAAGCCTGCATGGTTTTCAGACAAAAGTTGGGGTAATTCAGCACGCAGTGTGCTGTGGACAGTTTTTTTAAATATCTGGCTGATATGCTCCCTAAAGTCTGGGAGGCTGGAGCCAATGTCCAGAGAGCTGCAAGTCAGAGCCTCATGCTCCCTTCCAGAGCTCTCTACAGACTGCTCGGAAATACTGATCTCTGCCCTGGTTATGTTATTATTCTCTTTTGAAAGCTCTTCCATTTTTTCTGAATTCCCAGGTTTCTCTAAGATCTTACCGTACTTGTCATCTACGCAGATATTGGTTGCAATTTCCTCATTACAGCCTTCTTGTTTACCAACAGATGAAAGGCTCAGCAGCTTCCCTTCTAAAGTAGGGAGAGCTAAAAGAGACTCTGCTGAACTGTCACTTTGCTGTTCTTTGAAGTTTACCTCACTTTTTGTTTCTTTGGATTTAATTGCAGCTACCTCTTTCTTCAGCTTCTCAGAATTGAATTGTGATAAGTTTCCAGTACTCTGCCCCACATTTAAAGTCTCTGGCAAGGCTAAACTTCTGTCTCCATCACTCTGAAAACTTTGGTCAGGAACATCTTTTTCATTCACACACATAATCTCTGCAGAGTTGTTTTCTGAATTTGCTGTTTTACCTGCACTTACCCTGGGTGAAGAATCTAAGTGCCCAGGCACCTGAGAACCTGCAGTAATCTGCAAATTAGAGTTACCTTCTAAGGCATTTTGACATGCTACAACTTCCAGCTCATTATTTAGTAATTCCCCCCCAGTACCATTGTTCATATTGTTTCCAGGTTGCTGGCTAGGATGGCTGAGTGCAGAGGTCTGTGTTGAGAGGGCTGTAAAATTTGCTTGACAATAACCAGGCTCCTCTGGTGTCTTTTGAATGCAGCTGGATTTATACGATTTATCAGTGGGAATTACTTCCCCATGTACCTGTAATGGTGAAGGAGATCCTTGTGCCTCTGGACTTTTATCACTTTTCATGTTGCTTGTTTCTGTGACAGAAGCACTGTTCTTACAACTTATCTCCATGTTTCCATCTTTCTGGATGATTTCCGAATCAGTAGTCAGGCCTTCAATCTTTTCCGAATTTTTTGCCATTAATGGCATTTTCCCTTGAGTTTCTGGATGAGATATTTGAGAATCATTTTTCTCAGAATTATCAGAAGTATGTGCTATTTCTGTATCACTTGGCAAAGCCTGTGATATGTTAGTGGCACTTGCTGAATTCTGCGTCCCTGGAAGAGCGTTTATAGCAGCAGCATGGCTTTCACCAGTATTATCCTTTATCCTGCATACGCTGCCTGGCTGTTCATTTTTGTCAGATTCTTTAGAAAACGAATCACTATGACATGCTGCTTCATGCTGAGTAGCTGAGATCAAAGAATTATTATCCTGCTCGGGCTTGTTTGAGTTTTGCTTACTGCGGCAGTTTTCTTCTGCCTTGAGATCAGTTTTGTTTTGCTCGTTGCAATCTTGCAAATTAAGCATGGTCACATCAGAAATATTTTGCCCATGTTTGCTGCTGCCCATATCCTCTGACACCACGGCACTGCTTTTATCCTTGTCCTTTTCTTTTGCTGTGTCAGAGTCGCATTGGATCGGTGCTGTACCTAGCACAGAACGGTCTTTATTAAGGTTGTTTGAAATGTTTAGAGGTATTTCTGGTATGTTGCTGTGATTACTTAGGTCCAATGGCCGTTCAGGTTTTAGAGCCCTTTCTTTGTGTTCCTGATCATCTGCTCTTGTGACAGTTGTCAGACTGCTTTGCTGCTTCTGTTGTTCAAGTCCTGTATTTGAAATCCAGTTGCTGTCACCAGCAACAGACACTGACTTTCCCATTTGCTCTGCTTGGGGAAGAGCAGTTGGAACATCTGCATTTTCCTGCAATTCTCTGATACTGCACTCCAGGGTCTCTGAAGAGCTGCATGTGTCATTCTCAGAGGGACAGTTGTTTTCACTGACAGGGCTGTCACCCTCTTCCTCCACCTGAACTTGCTGAGGAGTGAGTCCTGAAGTACCGACTGCAGCTGGGGAGCCATCTGAACAAGCCACCTGCATATTTCTGTGACTTTCTGCAGCCACTTGCTCCAGCTGAGCTTGCATCAGCACATCCGATTTGCATTCACTTTTCAGTGCCAAATCTTTGTCCCCTGCAAAACTTTTCACCACAGTTTGGTGCCTCTCCTGTTGAATACCCTCATTTTCTTTACCATTCACGGCACTGCTTTGTGCAGCTGCAGCTGCAGGTCCTTGTTCTGGATCACTGTGAGGCACTTCAGTGATGTGACAGTTCTGTTCTTTGGTTTCCAAAACCCATGAGGCCTCCCCAGTTTGTACAGCCATGCGATCCATAGTCCCTGCCAACTCATTTAAGCATTGGACCTTGAGTTCTGATTTGGACATTTTTGTACTTTCTTCTGACTTACTATAGCTCTCAGGCTTTTCTTGACTCTCAGTTTTGCATTCAGATTCCAACACAGTTTCTCTAGCAAAAGCCTTTTCCCAGGACTCATCCTGCTTACTCTGCTTAATATTATTGTTCTCAGAATGGAGGAGCGGTGAACTGTGTGCACTGGCTAAACAAACTTTTTCAGTCCTGTTACAGCCTGGCTGGCCCAAAGTTTTGTCCTTTACCTCAGTGTTAAAGCAATCAATGCTCAGTGGGCATTCCTCCCTTGGAAACTGTGGTGAAGTCACGAGCTTATTCTCCAGGTCATCTGTGGCAGCTGTTTTCTCTTTACTCATTTGCTGCTCAGGTTTACAACCAAGAGAATTGTCTTTGGGTGATTTAAAGTTACTGTCTAAATTCAGAGGCTTTCCCCCAGCTTCTTCCCCTAGGTCACTTGCTGAAGTCTTTTCATAAAGTCTGAATTCTTCAGGATTGTGTCCCAAGTGGGTACTTCCCATGTCCTGGTGGTGGCTACTAACAGAGTTCAACAGTTGTCTTTCTGCCTCACGTGACCCCTCAGGTAATTCACTGGTTTCTGTCACTTGTACCTCTTCTGTTATTATTTTGTTTTTTTCTCCTGTTACACCCGCCTCGATTTCTTTTTGATTCAGCTCTGTGGATCTGCTCAGAGAACTACTTAATGCATATTCTTCCAGTAATAATCTTTTATCTACAAGGGAATTTTCCTTGGTGGGATTGATAATGCTTTTTGTTTCAGAAAGTGTGGTGCTTTCTCCAGACACATCATCAGCTTCTATAATTTCATTGCTACTGGCTTCATCTTTTGGGCTTTCAGTTGTGACAGCTGATTTTTGTTCTTCCTTTTGCTTAAACGATAAAGGCACCCTGACATGCTCGGCACTAACAAGCTCATCCTCCTTTTGAAGCTTTCTTTGAAAAATGGGTTCAGTTTTTTCAGAGGCTGTTTTCACTGCTTCAGTCCTCATTGGATCTTGAGACTCATTTCCAGGCACATATTCCCTCGAAGGCTCTTCAGGCTTTGGTACCAGGAAGAGATTTGGAGGGTTAGAAGGCAAATCTGACATTAAAGTACAGGCTTCTGATTGCTCCTCTTTGCTTCCAGATAGAGCTAGATTTGCCTCATCCCCTTTAGCTGCTGTTACAGCTCCCATCTGTAGATTACAGACTTCACTGATCTCAGTGAAGCCCTGAGTATTCACAATTGCTCCAAATTTTTCACTGTCTGAGCCTCCTGTTGCTGGATAATTTAGGATTAAGGTTTCCTTTTTCATTAGCAGACCCTCTCCACCATCTGCGTTCTGTCTACCTTCCTGCATTACAGTCTGTGGCTGACCTACTTCCAAAACTCCTCGCTCCTGCTTGGCCTCCTGAGCAGTAAAATAATCTCCTGCTTCTTTACCCTGGGGAAACATGCTGACATGTGGTTCCTTCATGCCACCCAGCTGTTCACTCTGCCAGAGTGATCCTAATTCACTCAAACTCATTTGTGGGACTGCTTGCATTTCTGTAATTGCTGCAGGAGGGCTGGGCTCCAGGCTTGGGTTTCTGGGATCATTCTCACTGTTTTTCATAGAAGTGGCAGCAATATTGTCATATTTTGGGCCTCTGTCCACAGATATGGCATGTGGTATTCCCTCTTCTTTGTCATTCAATGGACCTGGTGATGGCATTGCTTCATTGCAATTTGAGGTTGGTAACTTGTCATTGCTGCTTGTAAGATCCGCTGTGACATGTTCCTTGGCGCAATCTGCAGAAGGCATTGAGATAGGCAGACTTCTCCCTCTTGCTTCTGCAGCCTGCATTAAGAAATCAGAGCCTGTTTGTCCTCCATGTTCTTGGAAGATACTGTTCCGTCCTGTCACCTCTGAAGACACCATGCTTGAATTTGGATTGGATAAATCTTCAGCACTGTAGCTACTGATGCCTTCGTTACTGATGCTGCCAACAATGGAAATGTTTATTTGTTTCATGTCAATAAAGAAGCAAAGAATACGAAGCAAACGAAGCAAAGACTAATAACAATTAGTGCCATTGACGTTTCAAAGCCATGCAGTACATGCATTGAGAAGCTGATAATCTGCTTTCAGGAGCGAAACCATCAGACACACATTACAGTGATATAAATGCTCATTACTCTGGAAAATATGTCCCCAGTTTTACCTGACAGCCACCATGCTCATGGCATGCATTTTAACCATTCCACAATCTGTCTTAAGTGTGGGGAGAGGGGACATACATCTAACAGACCAAGGGAGCAACATGGGAAAAAGTGGCAAAAATACTGAAAAAAACATGAGTAGCTCAAGGAAAGGTTTTGAATTTCTGCTTCTATAAGACTACTTTGCGCATAGCTAAAGGCCATGCAGTCCACAGTAACTGCTGTTGTATGGCTATAATTTTATTGTGTAGCAGATTAAGAAGGGCTCATCTGTTGAATATTTTCTTCAACTAATCAGCACAGTTGAGTCTCACCAAAAGTCAAAGGTCTCACCCTGCCGAAGGACATTGCCATACAATGACACACACCCTATGAGGTCATTTTATTGCAGTGTTTGATTTCAGTGCATATAAGCTATAACCATTTGTATCATCTCTCTCCCCACCCATTAAAGATAAGATAGAATAAATGGAAGCAGAGACAATGTGGGTGCACTAACTGCAGAGAAGGAAAAGTTATTTTTAATATATTTCATGTGCACTGTGTGGACCTCAGTTTCCACACTTAGGTTCGTAGGTGATGAAATAGGTTAACCTTATTCTCTCCTTCACCTCCCTGAGAAGCCTGGGCATATTTTCATTGCCTTAGGGAACATGGAGTGAAATATCAATTCAAAACTGAATGTAGAATTGTACCTAGGAGCAAGGAGTGTCATTTACTTAACATGAAATAATAAATCTCTCACCCCTGCCCCCTCCCATCCAAAGCAGGATACACAGGCAAGACGTCACATGCTCAGAGGTCAGTGTGACAGCAGTGCGCTCTAGTTCCATAACTGCACAGAGAGAGGTCGTTCATGGGGAGCCCATCACTGGGGTTTTGCCACAGCTTAGCAGTAGCAGGCTGCATTTCAGAAATTCAAAGTGCTCTACAGACTGGAGTTATAAAAGCTGCTTAAAACACCTTCAGTAAGGCCAAACATAGATTGTATTTTAAGTAACCTCCAGAAATCTGAGAAGCCTCTCTCCCCTTCTCTGCCCAAGTTTTACGCACAAAATACTTGACCGAAAAGTGAGTCAGTGACCAGCTCTCAGGTCCCTGCAGTTTAGGTCTGTGTTTAGACAAACACTGCCCCTTCAGTAACCACTGAAGCAGCATTGAGGCCCCATGCTCTTGGGCTGTGCTACAGTGCACAAAATGCACTTCCAGGTAGGGTCAAAACCCCTTCTTATACTGAGGACTGCCCAATGCAACAACAAATTTCTTTATGAGAGGGCTGCACGTAAAACTGAGTATGAGTCCATCTTAGATCCTAAAAACCTTCTTCAGAGTCATTGCAGTGGAAAATTAACTAGTCATTAAAGACCTATTGAAATTTGCCTTTGTTAAGGGTAAGCCTCAAATCTAAGGTAAAATATCAGTAACATACAATTCATATATATTATATATGTTTCAGCGCTGCTTGGCATCAGTTTGAACATTTAATTTATAACACCAATACGTTTCATTTAAACTTTTAAAAATAGTTTTGCCCAAAGGAATTTTTCTTTTCCTAGGACACTGAAAACACTTATCCATATAAAACTTACTGACACTGGGAACAACAGAGATGGCAATGCAATATTTGGTATCTGCTGGATCACTGACAGCATGGGGCATGATGGGACATGAATAAACAACAAGAAGATGCCAGGCTTTCCCTAAGGAAGGAATAGACTTTATCATTTGACATTAATTTTGCACTCAGGGAAGAGGAGGGGCAGAACCTAGAACACTGAATTGGGGAGGGGATGGAAAAATGGGAGTCGATTGCCATTCCAGCTTTTCGTTCCTTTTGCAGGTTTATCTTCTTACTGATTAAATTGCTCATTAGCAGTTGTGTGCCCAGGGTTCTTCAACCTGGAAGCGTGCTCTTGTCAGACGTACGGTGGTCAGGAGAAGAACGAACGTGGGTGGAGGTTGGGGGGGAGAAGCCCTCTAACCTCTATGAAACTGAGTGTTGGAAAAAGTAGAAACCACCACCTACAGTTACAGTTTCTCCTTATCACTTATCTTTAACCTCTGATTCTTTACTCATTGTTGATCCCACCTGCCAACTGAGTTGTGAAAAGCATGATAGTAAATCTGGGATCGAAATGTTGGTAATGTTCATCATACAGACCATACATCATTACACATTAATATCATTAAATATAATTTATATCATACATCATTATATATTTGCATTTTTCAGATTTCAGCTGACTGAAATTTCTCTAAGACCTTTACAGACAAGACTTCTTTGTTACCATTAGACTTCTATTTGCAGCTATCAAATATGAAACAGTTCCAAACATGTCTGAAGTGGTTAAATTTTCTTGAATACAATTTCTAAACCCATGAACTATATACTGCCATGCTGATAGCAGCTTTGTAAACCTGTGACTTAGCAGGTTCAAGTGCAGATGACAGTCCCATGACCTAAGCTATTCAGCATTATGAATCAACTAAAACAATTTTGCTAGTGTTCGATAACGCTGAAAACTTGTTCATTTTACTCAGGAGTAGATGAAGGAATTGGGACAACTTTGTAATTAATGTATGCTGAACAGAACTAAAATGACAGTGCTGGCACATGCTGTGATAGCAACTTACACTATCACTTTTAGAATGAAGTAGTACACATTCATCATCTGTGCTACTGCAGCTTGCTTCAGTGTTTTATTCAGGACATAACATAGAATTGAACGGTTTGAGTTTTCAGTCATAATAAGATATGCCCAGACTGACCTGTTTGGATATCTCCATTTATGCTTCTCCTCCTAATGTAGGTAACAAGGAAAACTATATAGGGAACATATCCTACATCTTCCTTTTCATTTTTTGTAATCTTGCTTTTCTGTCTGCAAGACACTGCTGGGGTTAGACAAAGATCTGTTGGGAATGACTTAAGCACAGTTGATCCTGCAGGGCAGAAGGATGGACTAGATGACCTCTTAGGGTCACACCTGGTCCCATTATCTTCCACTCTTTTTAAAGGGAATAACACTACAGGGAAATGACACCACATGCTGAAGATAATTCCCCTGAGTAATACCCAATATACACGAAAATGTATTAGCAATCAATAATTACCTGCAGGGAGCATGTATTTTCAGACAACCCATTCAATGCAATCAACATAAAGCTATAACCCTAAAAGTTGTTTTTTTTAAATACAGGAAAATAAAATGTGTTCTCTTTTGTGGTTACTTGATCTCTTTTGTTTGTAATCTGAATTAGCTTGATATTATTAAGGGAAAAATTCATTCACATTTAAAACAAAACATGCAGATAACAAAGCATGAAAGAACATTAGAGTTCCTCATAGTTCATGTAGAGCTTAAGGCAGAAAGAATAATTTTACTGGGAATAATTGCTGCACGTAATGGATATGTTAAAAAAAAAAGAATATGCAGTCATTCAAAGACCTAGGTGCATCTGTAACTTGAAATATCCAAGTGTCCCACTGCACTCAAGTTATCAAAGGGAACTTTTCCCTTGTCTTAGAAGCTAAGCACATAATTAAGGATTTGCAAGTTCAAGGCCCTAACATACTGACCATATGAATGCTATCCTTCCAGTTACAACATCAAATAACAATGAGTTAAATCTTTGTATGTCTAAAATGTTTGTTTTGCATAAATAATTACTGAGAAATTGCTTGTTTGGAAGCACATTGCAAATTTACTGATTAATTTTGAATACCTGTAGTTAACCTCTTGCACCTTCAGAATATATTGTGGCAAGTCTGAATTATCCTGAAACAATTTAAGAGCACTGCCCAGTTACTAAGATGTTTATTAGGACAGCACTGCCTGGTTTGTGTTTAGGGTGTGAAGCTATAAAGGATGTTAAGAAATCGATGATTTATGGTGCATCTCCCATAAATATTTCCAGATTAAGAGCCATACCCAAACTACCAGCCATTAACACTCGAAGTCACACCTTCCATCATTACTCTGTTTTGTCATCCACAGCAAAGGCAAGGGGACAGAAGATAAAACCAGCAGCAGCTAGACAAAACCTCTCTGGTGTTTACTGGGGGTGGGGGGACGGATGGGGGGTAGAGATGCCCATATATGTTAAGCCTACTTGATAAGCAACAAGAAATGATGATCCAACAACAGAAAATCATAGATAATTCAAAATTTCCCTTTCTTATTCCTTTGCTTTTCTTCTAGAACATGCAGTAGTTGGTGAAAGGACAGGCAGCCTTTCCAATCCAGTCACACTCGGGAGGGAAAACAACCAAGTGCTGAAGCCTATGAAACCCAGAGGTCACATACTGTTGCCATCCATACTGACATAACTCGGAGCCTGAATGATTATATTCCCATGAGCATAAGAGCCTGAAATCTGAGGATGAATTTAGAAAGCACTGAAAGGGACAAATGTACAGCCAGCTCTGCAACCATGGCGCACGTATAGCCGCTTCTCAAATGTTTCTGTTGTTTCCCCTGACACAGGAGAGATCAGCATCTATGTTTTAAGTTTACATATTTGGACACACTATACTGGAGGACTTGAGTTAATGTAAATAATCCTGCACTTTAATCTGTCCCTAAGAGGTATTGGAAGTTAATTAGGAACATGGAAATAATTTCCACATTCCCTTTAAAAAAAAAGTCAGAGTTTTAGAGGCAGAGCAAGTCACTAGAACTTTTCAGTGTAAACAAAACACATGAGAAATCCATCATCGCTAAAGGGCTGCTAACAGCAGCCAGCTTCCCCCACCCTCCCTGTATATCTAAGCTTTCAGGAAAAAGTGAAGCAGGAATAATGATCTATATGATCCTCCTGGGAACTGTCTTCCCCTTCTCCCCCCATCCCCAACCACTTTTCACCTCCTTGTTCCATACACAGAATAAAATGCAGGGCCTGCCATATTTTAAGTAGGACTGAACTAAATTATTCTAACATTAAAAAAGTAAGCTGTACTACTGCTGCAGCAAGCAAACATGGCCAGATCTTCAGTTCCAGTCCCACAGCCGGCTCCTGGTCTCCATATCCGGAGAGTCAGCAGGAAGCATGCACTGAACAGACAGTCCCACAGGATGTGTGGCAGCTTCAGCTTGTCATTCTGTAGTGGCTCTGTGGGTCCCACAGGATCTGTGTGCAGCACTCCAGGTGGGAGAGCAGCCAAATTAATCCACGAAGAGTGCTTATAGCCCTGAACTACTTCTGGGTGTGTACCTTTTAAATTGCTGTATCCGTTTCTTCCTAAACCTGCTGGAAAAAAAGCCTCTCTGGGGTAGAGCTGTCCAGCTAAGGATTCCCCAGGCACTTTCCTCTGTGTGTGCACCAGGAGAAAGGCATGGTTACATCTTGCGCAGACACCAACGCAAAGCCTGAGGCTTCCTAACTATTCCAGTTCTTTGGCATTTTTATTTCACATGGAAAGTTTACAGATTAATTGCTGACAGCGTTACTTCTCGGCATACAGGACTAGTGAGAAACAGGTAAAAAGACTGGACTGAAACAGAGTATTTTAAAATAAGAATCACAGATGTTTTGAATTCTAAAACATAAGAATTTTGAAGTGACTGAAACAATTTCTGAGAATTTGTGGAGGATGGAAGAAAGCCACCCAGAAGACTAGAAAAAAGCAAACGTGGTAGTTTTCCACACAGAGGTACTCCATCTGAAGATGGCAGGTCATATGCTCTTAAGACTGTAAGAGTTCACTTCAGGGTGGAAAAGAGGCAGTCAAAGTAGCATACGGGAGCGAGTTAAAAATAAACAGCCTGGAATCTGAAACTTCAAAGATTTTCCGTTTATTGTCTTCATTTCTATTTTGGCAGGATATAACTGAGAAGCCACCCAAAACAGGCATGTGCCAGCAGTTTCAGGAGTAAGGCTAAATAAAAAGTAATTGCCTGAGCTCCTGACCATCTAATAAGCTTCCTGAAACAAGAACCTTATGAATCCCTTCAAGCTGACTCATCCATGTAACATTCATCTCACAAGAGTCATAATTTTGCATGCTGAAGTGTAAAGCTGTTTTAGCCAGCTAGGACATAAGTTTAAGTGTTCTCGGTACTCACATTTTGAAAAGGAACCCCTAAAGAACGGCAGCTATGTGATTTTTGAGCAACGCATTTTAAAAAATGCAAATTGGTCACAGAACAGTATAAAATTACTGTTAATATTAAAAAAAAAAAGAAGCAAGACTGCACTTGCTGCAGCCAAACCACGAATATTCAAAACCCAAGATAAGAGACCTGACCTTGCAGTCTCTGTTACTACCGCTGGCCCATTCTAACACCAGTTTGGACAGCTTAACATGCTGGGTGGGTGACAGGATAGCCTTGCCTTAATTAGCTGTACTCAGTCCATTGTTTCAAACCACATCAGTGTGTAACTACTTGCTTCTTCAGTTAACACAGTCTTCCAAAAGGCCACATGCAAGAATTGCTGATGCTAATGTAAACCATCACACACCGCACCTCAGCTGCAGTGTTTGTTATTTTTCCGTTTATGCTTAATACTTCTATACCTGCTTATAGCTGGAGCTGGAACTTGTGCCTCCACTAAAATCCAGACCCACAGAGAGAAAATTATCTGGCCCATTTCCTTGTTGGATGACTTCTGGCTTCAGATCAGACTCTATTAACCAGTTATCTCTACCATCACTACAGTAGGAAGAAGAAAGATACTTGCTATTTTGAGATTAAAAAAATAAGTATTTTGAAAAGCTGCTGTTCTGAGTCCTACAGTATGCTAAAGGCTTGTTATGAAGAATGGCAGGTTTTGAAAAAGAATAGCATGGATACAATAATTTGAGGGTTAAATGCTGCTACACCAAAGCCACCAAACAAATGAAAGAACAGAACTTGCTTTTAAGTTTTGCAACATGTTTAGTAGCTTTCTGCATTCTCAAAGGAGACTCCACCAGTAAGACAGGCCATTCCTTGTGTTAAAAGCCATGGTGAAGTTTTCAGCTAAGACTGTGTAGCTTTGTTTCCCACAGAGGCCATTTTCAAAGGCAGAACTGCCCAACCTTGCCCACAGGATGAAGATGCAAAAGTCCACCCATATGAAGACGTGAGACTGATGAGAAATTCTACAAGTCTCAGGTCAAATATTCAGGTGATGAGGCTCTGAGAAGTTTACCATGTCCTTCCAGTACCAACAGTGATACAGATCTGTCTGCAGTCAGTATTAAATGGTTTCCCGTATCTGAGTGACTAGAGAAACTTGAAGCTGACACTTTCTTCTTCACAGCACCAACCCTCACCCAAAATTTTCATCCCTCTTCTTTCCTAGCTGTGCCTGCACACGCATTTCATCAGAACAGTTTTCACCAAATGATTGGGTGAGAGTGACAAAATCCTGCTGTGTGGATGAATACAGCTTCATTCCTGGCTGCTTGATATGATTTTGCCACCTACGGTTTTTTTCTTGGAGACGGAAGTAGAGGAAGATACTGCTGACCAGGGTAAAATACACTGCCCTCCCCGAAAGCCCCCTCCTTGTTTCTATATGTTTTGAACTTTAAAAATGAACTAAACATCACAGGAGTGATGGAGAGCTGCTTCCTCAGGGCTCTTAGGTGGGGCCCTACTGATTTAATGTACCTGAGTTCGTCACATTTCCACAAATGGATGGGGCAAGAGTGTCAGAAAGTTTAAGTCTCTGCATGCTTCTTGCTGCTTTCTGGCAACATCTAAGAATCTCTTACTCTTTAATGGACTACACCATGCATATTCTATACACATTTGCAGGTGCAGAAAATTAAATTCAGAGAGATTAGT
>VYZV01027201.1:1915-29370 GCA_013401275.1 Pandion haliaetus | reverse complement strand
GTTTCTCTCTCTCAGATGGGAGTTTATTAGTATGACCAAAAAGCATAGGAAGTTTAGGTCAAGGGTTACTACAACAGCTGGAGTCTTGTTTATAGTTATGCAGTAAGGCGAGAAAGTCAGTTTGGTAAACAGTAAGTAGTCTTGTTTTGTCAGGTTATTTTGAAGACTGCATCATCTTCATCATCCATCAGGATAATAGATTTTGAAAATCAGTTACACAAGAACAGAAACTTAACGAACAGCCCCCAACTATCAACAGCAGCAGGGCTTAAATTCTGTTTGCAGGAAGAAACTTCATTTCTTACCTTTTAGGTCCTGGAATTGATGGGGATATGCTCTCAGCCAGTTGCACAGCAGCAGGAAGAAGATCTGAGATGTCCTGACCTCCAGATCTTTCTACGCTGTTTTCCTGAGGGCTCCTGTTTAAACTGTGCCCATTACCAGGAGGTTGGCCTAATTCTGAATCTTGTGGAGTGCTCTAGAATGAAAACAGAACAATTTAAATAGCTACTGCTGTTTTGGAGAATACATAAGCTTAAGGAGTTTTGTTCTGCCCACTGACGGACAACTTCTGTGGTAGATTTCACTACTTTGATGGAACTTGCAGGTTCCAAAGCCAAGCCGTTTTTTTTTCTTAATGACAGAAAAACAGAAGGAAGTGGTTGAGCCAAAAATAAATACTAGGAAAAGAAGAGGGAGAGAAGAATGCAACAATTGTTCTAAAGCAGCCAGGGCCTTTACTGACCCAAGGAGGGTATCATCTTCTCTTTTTCCAAGCCTAGCAAATGCTTCATTGCTAAGCAAGTTTAAAATGAGAAAGGATGGAAACAGGCTATAAACTTTGACACTCCTAATATTATCAGTATCTTTGGAGTCAAGTTAGAGATAAAGCCAATGTCAGTCAAGACCCAGAACTTGAATCCAAGTCCAGATTCTTTCCCTCCCACTTCAACACAGCTCAGAATGCCTCTGAACTGAAATGGAGGGCCTGATTCTTCACCATGCTGCCTTTCAATAATAAGATACAGGAAATGCTGCAGTTTCTGTACTAATAGCTACAGAAATACTATCACACAAATGTGATAATGCTGCACCACCTCTTCTCAAAGGTAAATATTTACCCTGCATCTTCATCCATGGAGACATGCCTTTACATGAGCGGGTTTTTTTTGTTTTGTTTCTATTGCAAACTGTTGGTTTTGCTCCAGGGAGGAAGAGAGTCCTGTGCAAGTGCCAGGGCTGTCACCTGTGGTGTGCCTGCAAATCCCTGGGGTTTTACAACACCCCTATGGGGCTTCTTACAACAGGTAGTGGCACCTTCCTGATGAATTTTTTTTGGCAGAAGTATCTTTAGAAGGCAAAGAAGAGCTAGTAAAAGCTGCTTTGAACAGTAGCTGAGGATGTTCTTCAAGTACAACAAAAGAACTGGAGAGAAACAATTAAGTGTAAAGCAAAAATGACATCTAAATGAAGAAGCTCCATTTGAAATCCTTTGGCACATCAAACGGTAGTGAAAGAGAAGGAAAATTGCTTCATCAGGTCACCCTCAATATACAGTCACTGTTGTTTTAATTCTTAATTGTAATTGGAAAAAGCCCAAGGCACATAAGCATATGTACTGATGACAGGAGAACTGCTTCAGAATACTGTTATAGATGAAAAGCACAGTACATGATTCCAGCTAATCTCTTGGGTTTTTACACTCTCAATTTTTAGGTTTATTTTGTTCTAGAAGTAGTCAATAAATTTAAATTACAGATAGTTATTGTTTACAAAATTACACTTCTCTGTGTCAACATGGTGTGCTCTCACACAACCAAAGGCTTTTTGTGATCAGAGCCAGGAATGAGAGACACCCAGTGGACAAGAAAAGCCCATGTAATGAGCAATTGAAAAGGTCAGGGCATACTAAAAATATAAAGAGACTTCCTTTAGACTTAAGGCAAATTTGATTAACTTTCATATCCTCAGCCTTTCCCTGGAGGAATGCCTTCACTACAGCTTTGTTTGCAGAAGTCTCCTTTATCACACTGCTTTCCGCTGGGGTAGACCAAGGGCTCTTGGTTTCATGATTATTAAGCACTTACCCAGCATGTGCTGACATCTGGCATTTGGAATATTTATCTAAGTATATATGTTGGCCCCAAAACCGCAGTATACAGCAAAAAAATACCAGAACATCAAGATTTATACAAGGAAATTTTTTTCTTCCAGCCAGAAAAAAAAACCCTAAAAATAGAGCTTAGTTAGCTCACAGCGCTCTGTTTTGCTTTTTGTCCTATGTTTTGGGCAGCCTTACTTTTGTTTGCAAGAGAAAGTTTGCATGGAGAATTTATTTCAGCATGCATACATGTGTGCAGAGAGAAAGAACTATGAAAAAATGCATTGTTAAATCAATTATCAATCAGGCAAAAAACAAACAACCAAAACAGTGACTTCTTGGGCCACATGCGATCATGCTGGAGCACGTCCATGGCCCAGTCGCCACTCACACCCCAGAGCCTACCCCACTTGCCAGTTAGCACTTAGAAAACACAGCAAGCCAAGGTGGGGGTATTTACATCTTGGCAGAAGAGGAACTCCTTCAACTAGATGGGCCTAACCCCACAGAGAGTCAGTCTTCAGAACATGCACCACATCTTACTGCAAGTGCTACAGTTGGGTCAGTCTGGGAGGTGGGCCACAAATGAATGCCCCACAGTAGCAGCCAAATGAAGAATAGTTTTCAGGCCACTTTCAGACAAAACTGGCCTCCTTTCCTTTCCCAGCAGGGCAGGGAGGGTAGGGAGAACCACACGAAGAACCCCAAGAAATCAGGCCAATTTACAAATTTGTCCAGATGCCTCCAGCAGTTGGCAAGAGCAGTGAGAACTAATTCATTATTTTTCCTCCTTTCTACTACCACAATCTCAAATTTTCTTCAGCTGATTTGGGTGCTAGGCAGGAGGAATACCTTCACAGCTCTCTTCAGAAGATGAAGAGCTGCATGTTTTGTCTCCTTCTTATAAAGCCTCCGTCAGTTTCCACGGCAGAAGGGAACACAGCAAAGAATTAAGTCATTAACCTACTGCACTCTTAGTACCCACACATTGCTTCTAATTAATCTGTCTTTCACAAGATCAGCCACTTAACTCAAGGGGCTCCTTTAGGTTACAATCCTCTGTTCTACTGACCTGCAGTCATCCCACTTTTGGAGCCACAGCATAATAGGGGTGCCTCTTGCACACAAATCTCTAAAGCAAAACTCCTTTCTGTGCAGAGAACCGGTATCCTTTGGATTGCCATCCAGAGCCATGAATCCCACAAGCCACATGATAACTGATAATCAGCAACATGGGCTCAGTTATGGCATTAGAAAGAAACACTACTCATCAGCCTGTCATATAATAAATCCAATAGCAC
This sequence comes from Pandion haliaetus, assembly GCA_013401275.1. Taxonomy (NCBI): domain Eukaryota; kingdom Metazoa; phylum Chordata; class Aves; order Accipitriformes; family Pandionidae; genus Pandion; species Pandion haliaetus. Next base: position 25,968 of record VYZV01027201.1, on the reverse strand, counting down.
ATTGCTACCAAAGCTCAAATAGCACCAACAAATAGAAGGAGACCTAACTCAGTGGTTACATCTGCTAGGTACTTACAAGCCAGTGGTACAATTATTTCAGGACAGTTTGAAACTGTAACATGGAGTCAGGCTAATTTGCCATTGACTCCCTGAGTCTGACACTTCTCAGAACACTTAGAGGCCAGAATAATTTTGGTAGAAGTTTTCTGGATTTTACTTTTACTATTCATCTCCATAATTCACAAGTTAACTACATAATATAGACATTTATGTGCCTGCTGTACCTGAACACCTCATCTCATCAAAACTAGCATGTTTCCACATTAGACACAGAGAAGAGCCCATGTCCCAGTGATTTTATCAGCTGTTACACCAAGTCTTAATATCTAAATAAAAACACACTGGGAGGGGCAGAGAAGGCAAAGAGAATGATCACAACAAAACAGGTTAGTTATGTGCACTATTTTGAAGACTACTTTTAACATTTTCCATAGATTGTTTCAGTGGCAAGAGGCGGGGGGCGGCAGGGAGCAGGGCTGCTGGGTTTTTTTGGTTGGTTGGTTTTTACTTTCTTTGTTTTTAAATAGATTTGTGTTTTCAGGGATCTAATGTTTAAGAAGTTACAGCTCATCTCCCGGCTATCCCTAAGCAACTGTCATTTGCCACAGAAAAAAATGACTCTTGCTCTTCCAGTTCCGAACATGACCAAATTTAACATACATTAAAACAACCTTTGCAACACAGATCCTGTTGGATCAGAGAGGAGTTTGAATTGTTGACACTCTTCTTTCTTTCTTTCCAGGCCGTCAGGTGTTTGAATGATCAAAAAGCAAAATTGCCCTCTTACCTAGTAAGGCAAAAGCACACATGGCCAGGAAAGTGTATTTTCAAAAGAAGCTCAAAGGAGGATTTTAACAATAAGCTAAAATAAATCTTCATGTAGATTTTTAAATGTAAAAGGAACTACTAATATTCTAAGATATAGGAAAGCTTTATATATTGGTCTTCTACATTTAATGTATTAATTTAATCATCACAAAAGAACATGCTCTGTGAATCTATGCCAGCCAGCAGAAAAACATAATTCAATTTCTCTGTCAAGTTTTTCAAATTTAAGCTAGTTATGTAAATCAGGTGCTGAACTAGCTTTGCAGAGCACACTTTTTTATTTTTAATTAACATCTATGAAAACAATTACAAAGTCTATGTTTTGTTCACAAGTATCATCAGAAAGCTGCTGTTAAATAAATTACTTCTGAAGTTTCAACACACACAGCCTCTGAAGTGATTTACTACAGAAGCCTGCAGCTAAATTTGCTCTATATTTGTTTCAAATGTAGCATACTCCTTTTTGAAAAGGATTCTGAGATTATAAAGTTTCTTAATTGAAGGACTTGAAAAAATAATTATATTAAAAATTAGAATACAGAGGTTCTCAGCAGTTTTTTTCTGTAAGTCTAGGACAATTTAAAAAAAACCAACAACAAACAAAGCAAGTTTGTCACAGAGAGTATACAAACAACAGAAGGAAAACTAAACAGCCTATACTTTTTTCCTTTAAGCCAGCATACTCTTTAAATGAATAAAACTGATTCTCCTGAAATATGCAATGTAATTTGCATTAAACCTTTCCACAAGCATTGGACTCTGCAAAAACACTAAGTAAATCTACAGGATCACTTTTTTTTCCTGATGACTTTGAACAGGAGCTTAAAAGTTAAAAAAAAACAAAACAAAACTCCATTAACACTGTAGCCAAAAGGATTATGTGCGTGGCTGTACTCTGGCTAAAGTTATCATACCAGAAAGAAATTCCTTTAATGCTACATGGGAGCCTGTTCACAGCTCAGCTCCCAGAACACTGACTCTCCCCTCCTGGTTCAAAGCCATAGCAACAGCATTAGGCACTGCCACAGCCTTGCGTTACAGCGATTCAAGAAGCCTCGTGTTTCTCAACAAGCCACCAGGCTCCTGATCACAAAGCACAAAACGGGTCTGGTTTTAAACCCCAGCATTCACGCTAAAAACCCTCCAAATAAGTGAACTTCCTTTGATTTCCCTTTCTCCTTTCTCTCAATAAAAGTTGCTTCCTTTACATCTGCCCTCTGCAACATTCCTCCATGAAACACACATCCTTTTATAGCAGTTGCTGGAACATGCCATAGCTCTGACTAGCTGAAAGTAATCTTTGGAGAGTTACATTAAGTTTCCATTCCCACTAACTCCCTCTGGTTATTGGAGGGGAAGCTGGCAAACAAGCCTTTACAAGTCTCAATCAATAAACCAGAACTTACCTTTTGTTTTTTCCCATGTCTTCCATTACAAGTTAGGGTTTTTTTACAAGGTTTTTTTAAAGTCTGCCTGCTAGAAACGTTGGTTCATGCAGGCCCAGCCACCACCTCCTCCATGGGAACGGGAGCAGGCAGCGGCAGTGCAGGTGAACACCAGTACGCAGAGCAAAGGTTGGCCCTGCAGCGCCCGGGCTCCAGTTTCAGGATCAACCGCCAAGCTGACCACATTGGGAGGACGGACACATGGTCCCCATCAGGGACAGCAGGCCACTCACATCCTCAGCCAAACGCCTCGCACATGTGTGGCCGAGCAGGCTAGCATCAAGCAGAAAAGTGTGCACATGGCGCTCTTTGGAACGATTTCACTGCAATGCTTTGCAGCAATTGCTCATTTCGCTGCAAGACTGGCTGCAGAAAAAGGGAGTGAAATGTTGTTCATCCACAGCCTTAATCAATAGGCTTTTCCTCATTATTTTTATTGTACTTCAGCTTTAAATCCATTCCTTGAAAACCAAACTGAGATGCCAGAAAATGGCTTGCTGCGATTCTTAAAACAATCAAGTTAACAGTTCCTGAATGAGTCTGCTAATACCCTGATACCTACTAGAAATCAATACAAATTAAATATGAATAACCCAGTCTATGTCAGAAAATGGATAGAAGAACAGTTTCAAAGCTCTTTCTAAAAAAAGAATTGCACAGGTCATATGGTTGTGAAATCATATTTTTAAAATGGCTGTTGCAATTTTTTTAAGACAGCAGGTTTTAGGAACTACTTTTTTGCTCTTCTGGCTTTTTTTTTTCTTGCTGTTCTGCAGGTACAGTAACTGAGTACTAAATTAGTTTTTTCAGTCTTTATATCCTTGGAGAGTCATTGTTTCTCCATTGTTTGGAGAAATGGTACCAAAATAGGTAAAAATTAGACATGAGTGGATACTATTTTAACAACCAGAACTTCTCAATCAAATCAGCAAACACTGGTCAGCAAAACTACTGATCACGGGACAGTAACAAATTGCTACCTGACATATTGGGTCAAGCTTGAACTCCATGTGACAGTTAGGACCTGAAGAATTAAAATAAACAAGGGAGCTAAATTTTAATAAACAACTTGTGCAGCAATCTGCATTATTCAGTGCCTGCCCCTTGTTGAGAGTGGCTGGAGTACAGCAATTTAGAGAGGAGGATGACCATCATGACCACTTCTTGTTTTTTTGCCCAAACATCATGACCATTTAATTAGTTGGATGTAATTATGACATGATCAGATGCGAAAAGCAGACTCTTTCCTTAAGGGAGATTCCATATAGAATTTTGCAATTACAGTAGATTCTTTTTTTTAATCAGTAATGGTGTAATTTGCTATTGCTTCTGGCTTGGTTTATTTGTCTCTCACAGGAGAGGAATTTTAAGTTCATGTCTTTTCTAATTATAATCCTCAAAGGGGCAGGAATGCAAAGATTGGCATTTTGTGGAAGTCTCATTTAATCTGCTTCTTACAAATACAAGAAGCAAAGCAAAGTGTGATATGGTAACAACAGTATTTGAAAAATTCTGGTTACAACATTCTATTGTAAGTACCTACGACCTTTTCTTAGAGAAAAAGGGTTACTTTCCCTCCTGAGAAATACCTACTGAAATGCCTCTGGCTGTGAATGTAAAAATAAACACCGCTGTGGTGTGTGTGGATGTGTGTGTGGGTGTAGGGGTGTGTGTGTGTGGGGGTATATTTATATATAGTCACCATCTTATCCTTGGTTTAGCATTCTTCACAGAACACACAACTTCCTCTTGTCTACAGCAAGAGCAATTCAAACCTTCAGGCTTCACTGTTCATGTTTATGACCCTTCCAATCCACTGAGGGCACTGAACTGTTTATCTTCGGATCCTTGTAATGTCAACATAAGTGTCTTCTCAACAACTTGCTGCTATATTTGAGCCTTAGTCTGTTTGAACGTACATAGCATGAGTCTGTGCTGGGCCAAATGAAGCATAGCTATATAACTGGCTTCATGGTTCTCGTCAACCTAATCTTTCCATTTGTTTATGTGATCTATGTTCAGTAAGCAAAGGAAAATTCATAGTTATCCTTGTACTCCACTAGTCTTGCTGCAGCTTCTTATTTTCCTTTGTCCCTTTCCTGACAGCTGGACAAAGGCCTGATGAGTACCTACATTATTTTCTTAAGGATGGCAGCTGTATGAGATATAGCAGGAGACAGAGAGAATAAAGCTGATGATCTTGGGAAAAAAGTCTTCATCACATAATTTGCAATTTTCAGTCAATATAATTTTAGCTAAAGCAGCTTTCTGATGAGTGGTTCTTAGCAGCCTAAGAATAAAACATTTGAGAAGATGCTGTTAGAGTCACATGAAGGTCTACTGGGAAAATCATCTCCAAGTTGAGTTCTAAACTCTGTAGTACTTTGTAATTTCTAACTACCCATAGCTGTAGAAAATGTATGTCCAACATTTTCACACTACTTCTAAATGGAGAAATGCAGTAAATAATTATAGAGGATCTTTATAAATATAAATATTTTTCCTTTTCATCTGTACACATAAATGTACATTTCCCATTAGAAGTGGGGGTGGTTTTACAGATGCAAGGAAGCTTTAACCATTAATTCAGAAGACATAGAATAGTCTTCCAACTTCCTTTTTACTATTTTTTCACATTAAGAACCCCTTCACAACTTTGAATCTTTCTTCTTCTTTCATCCCCCTTCCTTCATTCACAGGGAAGATGAGAACAAGCATAAATGCATAAAAGGACATATAATTCCCTGAAAACAGACAATGTTCTTTTTGTGTAAACTCAAATACTTGGCATTATTCACCATAGAATATTGGACCAGTAGTAATTATCATTGGAAGTAAGCATTAATGAATATGGTGACTGGAGGTATGCTAGAACTATGTAAGCATCAGTAATGGGCATGCTGGCCTGTAGCCAACTGCCATCAACACCCTGTTGTGGGCAAACGTTGACTGAAAGGATGTGGAACAGTTCTGCTATCCTGTGCGTTCCTGATGTGCAATGGATGAAATGGAAGGAAAAATGAAAGAAAATAATAATTTAGAGAGTAAAAGTGGTGAATCACAGTGGACACAACAAACTCAAAGAAAAGCCTGTGTCAAGTAACAGCGTACCTCATTAAAATGTTATAGGCATAATTATTATGCAGAAAATTGGCAATTCATTTTTGTTCCCAACTGAATATAAACAATGGAATGTATACAGATGTTATTGCACTATTCAAAAAGTATGTAAGCACACAGTATGAGCACCAGAGCTCAGAGGAATCTGCCCACTTATCATGTGTGGGAATGGACACTGAAGGCTGGGAAGCTCGTAATGCGCCCAGTGCGTTCTCTGCTGATGCCCATAATACTGGGATCTGAAAGAAGAACCATGCCAATTAACTAGATCCGTCATTTTGCATAGGCATAAGGAAATTGAAATATGGGGAAAGTAATAATGCAGAATATTAACTGCAGAACATGCAGCAGTCAGATTCATTCATAACAATTAAATGGACAAATCCTAGCAGGAACACAGCATGACGCTTCAGACAAACAAATAGACTCTTCAGAAGTTATAGCCCCTCTGGCAAGTATGCATGTGTTGCCTATCTTACACATTTCACAGTAGAAACCAAACAAGAACAAAAAAGCTAAACACATATTAACATATATGTTTAAAGAGAAACAGACAATAGCGTAGATGTGGAATAACCAGCTTTGTTTGGCTTTTTACTTATTCAGAAAACAAAGAAGAAAGGATAAAGCAAAATATATAGAAATAACTTACGTGTAACTGACTTTGAAATTCCCTCTTCAACTGTGGGGCAAAATATGCGCTGCTAGAATTTGAATTCAGCAGCAGTTTTCACCTTCAAAGAGCTTTACAATTACTTAGTAACTTTGACTTTTCTATAATCACGAGAAAGGCTGTGAAAGATGACAGCCCTCCTCTTCAGAAATCTGAGTGGCAAGAATTAAAAACCTTAGTTAAAATTATTACATATTAGAAAATCCAGCCTATTCAAGCTGTAGAAAATCTTGTGCTCATGTTTCCAATGATAGAGAACTCCTGTTTTTCATATCCTCCACCCACCCCTTTAAAATGAAAGCAAAGATGTCCTGGTAATAGCATAATTCTGGTAGATGGGAGACCAGGATAAAAAACAGTCATGAAAGTCAATAATAATCCTGTAATGTAGTCAGTTTGGGAGCTGGTCTGTGAGTTAACTGCACAAACCCCTGGAGCAGCGTGGACAAGGCTGGGCTGCAGAGCTGGTATGCTGGGTTTACACTCCTTCACACAGACCATGGGCCTCACACTGTCAAACTTTTTAGGTAGCAGATTTTTTTATCTGAGTCAGCTTTGTTTGTTTGTACGTGTGGCTTTATTAGCTGGCATCTGAGCCCAAACTATCAAGAGGTCTAGGGCTGAGGAAGTGCACAGATACAACAGTCTCTATGAAGCTATTAGCCTTTCCTTTTTATTACGGCCATGTAGATGATTTTTGAACATTTGGCTGTCCAGAAAAGTCAGGGAAAAGCCTGAGGACAGACCTTGCCGTTCCTCTACACCACCCAGTCCATTTGGATGGATGAAGAAATAAATGTCTGATGGGCAGCACAATGGCTGAGACCTTCTACAGTTCCATAAACTGTACTACTTTTCATACCTTCCCATCAAAGAATACCTCCTTTACTTCCCCTGTATTTTTCCCTCTAAAGGCTGGATCTCAAGGGTCAACTTTTCTCTAAGTGCCTACTACATTCTTCACAGTAGCACATTTATTCCACAGATCTTCCCTTTTATTAAATGAGTTCTAAACTTAGCACAGGCTCTCCTGTCTTTAATGCAAACCGTGTGTGCGGCTTCCAAGTGACTCAGCTAAGAGCTAGAGCTGGGCAATGGTGTTCTCTGATAAATACATAACCAAAAAAAACCTACTCATGTCAATTGGTACTGAGTATAAGAACAACACCCACGAGCTATTTTAATTGTGTTAGAGTTGGAAGGAAAGCCAGCATGCAAAGGGGGTCAAATACAGGCTGTTTCTTTAAAGCACAGATTGCTACCAAAGAAGAAAGTTAAAAGAAACCAGATTTTTTTTTACAACTTGCTGAAAAGTTAAATGTAGCTGCCTTGCAAATTTTCGGTCAGTGTCAAATAAAAACAAAAGCCAGAAGCAGATGCGTAAGAAAAAGCATAGCCAAGCCTGATGCTAACATTTTGAAATGCAAACCATGCAAACCAGTTTCATCATCCACTACCTGTTGTGTTCCTTGGCTTGGTGGTATAAGGATGACTTTATTTGCATTGGGAACTTCTGACTAAAAGTGAACATATTTAAACATTTCAGTGACTACATGAATTTTGTACTACTCATTAAGCAATACTTTTTTCAATAGCTGTTCAGCAGATTAAGTGGCTTTTAAGATTTTATTACTACTTCTTGTTTTTTCTCTGTTAAGAGTGACTTTTAAAGTAATTTGGTTTTCTAGCATTTATTTTGTTTTGCTTTGGGGCTTTGGTTGGTTGGTTGCTTGCTTGGGTTTTTTACAGCGTGAAATGGAGACCAGAAGCTTACTTTCCTTATTAGAAAAGAAGAGCTTTTTATTAAATTTCTTAATAAATTCAATAACTTTTAAGTAAAGTCTTCTCAGCCTCAGGAGGATTCCTGAAGAAATATATTTGACTTTCAAAAACTTCCTAAGTGAAAGTTGTACACATTGGAGAAGAAATTCTCATTACTTAGTTATAGCAATTAACACATTCCCCTCTTCCCAAACCCTGAAAAAAGTTGGGACCAAATCTTGGGCTAACAATACAACTGGGCTAGAACAACCAAGAATTATGGCAGATTTTTCTTCTAAAAAAATCTTTAGGAAAAAATCTGGCTAACTTGTAATACTAATTCCCTTGAGAGGCTTCACTTTGCAATGCACAAGGTACAGTAGATCTGCTGAGACTTGAAGTGAAAGCAAAATGAACCCTAAGGCATTTTATCATCTACCATAACATATGGAAGAAGAGAAAATGAAACACATTCTGGTATTTTAACTATTGAAATTAGATTAATTTAAACCTTTATTCAAACTTATATCAACATAGTAACTTCTAATGTAATTGTATGCAACCAGCCATAGCATAGGTGTTCCCTTCATTTCAAGAATTTAAAAATAAATCACCAAACACCGAGATGCATTAACAAAGCACCCTTCTAAAACAGGTGTAAATTCCTGGATCAGCACACATGTTCATTTCTGAACAAGGAGAAGCTACTGTGTGTCAGGGCTCTGAGGGCACCAGAGGCACTGCCTGGCTCCCAGGGCCTCTCCCCACCCTTCCCATGGCCCAGGATCCCATTTCAGCTCCCCTGGGGACATTATCCCCAGCAATGCCATAGGATGTTGATCTCCTGCTCCACCACAGTCCTGACCTGCGCAGCCATCGTCCCCACTAGGCTGGACTGACTCACGGGCTGACATCCTGGACCCCTCTTGGCCTCTCCCATTCTCCAGGGATGTGCCCAATGCCTGGAGGTGGAGCTGCCCCCAGCTACTCCCCAGCTGCCCCCCCAGCTGCCCTGCTCCCTGGCTGGGGAGGTGGGATGAGCCAGCTCTGCTCACCCCATGGGCAACCTCCATGACTCCTGTCCCCCAGGGAGCAACCACCCACACAGTGCCCTGATGCTATGTAGCAGTGTTACTGCCAAAGAAAAACACAAACAAACAAAAAGTTGCCTTCAGTTACCGTTAATGACGCTTAAATAGGAGTGTAACTGGGAGCAGAAGATAAGTGTGGGGTTAGTGGCCCGTGAAACCAATTTCTGTAAGGTTTGCTCCAGGCTAGTAGGGAAGGAAAATGCAGTCACACTGTCACACTCACCTGATTTTCTGCACTACTGTTCTCATTGCCCATTTTGATGCTGCTGTCCAGTATCACATAGCAACTAAAGAAAGATCACTGGAAGAAAAAAAAAAAGCTCTAAGTCTTCAGTAAAAAAACAAAACAAAACCCAAAAAACCCTGGAAAATTTGGAGGAATGTCATTTCAGCCACCGTATCAGCTGCCCCTCCTGACATTCAGTCTTACAATGATTTTAAGTCATAAATCAGGGGGAGAGAACTCCTGATGCTTTTATTTTGTAATGTCTCTATGCTGTCTTCCCTACACCGGCTCCACTTATGCTGAAAGACACTTCTTGAAACTCAGCTTTGTTACTCTGTTTCTGGATTATCCCATGTCATTTGGGCAGAAAGGCATTTTCCTTGCCAAAGTTACTTTGGATGGACAGCCCATATGAAAACCTTATTGTTTTAACTGTATTCAAATCACTTGTATTTCTTGGAGATCCTGGACTGACCTGCATGCTCACATTGTCAGAACCACAATGTCAAACCTGACTGTTACCGTAACAGAAACAATTTTCCATATATGCACTCAGCTTTAAGAAAGAGTAAATGGATCTTTTTGTCCTTATCACTGGAGTCCTACCCTGCTTTTCTTAGGCATTATTCTGTTTACAATGTTATGATCTCAACACATTTTCTTTACACTTAACAGGATCTGGCCACCTTAATTACTATTGGTTTCATACTATTTCAACTCTAATTATTTAATTTCAAAAAAATCCTCTGAGCATTAGAACTGTAACCAGCATCTCTAGAATTAGTGTCTCCCCAGGCTTCATTCATTTCTGTATTTTTTTGAAAAGGATACTCAAAAGTAAAAGTATGCAATAGAAATTCACGTATAGACTTTTACTTCTTGTTCTAGACATTTTGTTTTGGGACTCAGGCATTTAAATGCACTGTATTTATTGTATTAATGAATAGGTGAAAAATTACACACTCTCTAATTCTTTTTTTCCAAAGAATGTGAGATTGGTCCGTGGCATATGTCAAGAAAAACTCCATTAAAATCAAGCTGTAAAAGAAAGATCGCACTTTGTTAGCCAAGGAAACCATATAAACTTTTAAGGAATGTTATTACTTATTACTACAGTACACTTTTTTAAACTTGAAAGATTATCTTTCTTCACAGGAGGCTTGGAGAGAGAGAGCAAAGTTCAGTATTGTGCTTTTAAGCTATTCTCTGTTTAAACTTGAGTGTCTTCAGGGGATATATTGGAGCTTGAACTTGCTCCTCTTGAAATCAGCGGGGCCAGCACTGCACTTTTAGTGATTAATTAGCAACACTAAGTTTTACCTGCTGAGATTACTGCCAAATCGTCTACTGTTTTAAAATAGTACTGAACTAAATTAAAGACTGTATGTAGTATTTTCAAAATCACTATTCCCCAAGTATGAAGTACTCCATCATGAAGTAGTGTGCATAACCAAATTTTTTCAGGCCCAGCTTAGTGAAATGTTCCAAGACAACAGATTAAGATTATAATATTTTAACTGTGTATTCATATAAAAAAATATTCTTACACTGTTAGAGCAGCTAATTAAGGTTTCAATGCACAGGAGAGAAATAATGACTTTGCTACAGCAATATGCTTCTCTCAACAGCCAGCACATTTCCCTAGGACTGAATATACTGGCATTTCTGTGCCGCTGACCTAACGAGGTTTTCTCTTCCCAGCTCTTTTTCAATTTCCACAGACATCATGTGAAAACACCAGGAAACTTAAAGCTCTCAAAACTGTTCCCTCACAAGCACTTGCAGTAACAACATAAACTGGGGAATGAATGAAACTTGCCAAGTCCCCATGGTTAATTGAGCTGGGGTCTTGTACACCAGTTGTGGAAGATGCAAATTTTGTTGACCAAGTTCTTAAATAGATTAGCCAGCGTATGACATAACGTTACTCTATTTATTTTAAATTCACTCCAGTGCATAATATACTCTAAGTGCTTCTGCACAAACTCAGCAATACTGTTAAGAACAGCAACTGCTAATAGAGGCCAAATTTGCAATATTCAATTGAAATAAAAAATACTTACATTTTTTTATTAAAATGTACAGGAGTCAAAGTAGAAAATTACAAAAGTACGGCAAAAGTACTGGTTATCACAAATCTCCACTAACATATCATATTACACTGTCTACTTACTCTTTTCTTTCCCTAGAGTATGAAATTCCACAATTGTCACACAATTTTCACATAACCACCTGCTTTATAATGAAGATAAATGTCATAAATAGGGAATAAAGTCATTATAGATTCTGCAATAATGAGACAAGTGATAATAATGCATGAATTACATTGCAGAGTAACTAAGATAATTTTTCAGATTACAATGTTATTGTAATCCTTTTTACATACATTATTTCTAAAACATTTTCTCAGTGCACAAGCATTACTTAGGTTGCAAACTACAAGTGCTTTATCATATGTATAGAATTTCAAATAAACATTAAAAACATGCCAAAAATCCATTCATTAAATAAACGTAGGTTAACCAAAAGATAATCTTTCTCATCTTTCTATACTATCTTTTAAAATTTACATATCATTATTAAAATTATTTTAACACTACATATCTCAAAAATTGCTCACTAATACCAAATTGATCTGATCAGCCCGTAGAGACTTTTGTACTTTCCTGAAAGCGAGCTACCGAGAGAATGTTTAACTTTACACTTACATTCAAGGATTAATCTGGCAGTTTTGGATTCACTGACACTTTTAGAGCACGTCTTCAAACCATTCCTTCCATCTTCACCTCACAAGTTTTCACCTTATTTTCCTCCTACTTCTCCTCAGACTGACATGAAATGTAGGCTTTCTTTCAGGGACCCACCTTCATAACCTGCTGAACAACCAACTTGCCTCCACCCCAGGCAAAAAAGAAAACAAGTTATACTTCCTCCACCCGGGCCTCCCCCGCTCCTGGGACATTGCTACGGCTCTGCATGTCATGAATTGAGTACTAATGTTTTTCACAAAAGCAACCCCAGAGAAAATGGATTTTGGTTAAAACATATTTCACTTCTACTGTTTCCTGGCTTATGGTATGCTTCTTGCACTACAAAATTTGTTCGGTGAAACAGTATCAACAATACATTGAAATTATGCACATGTTTTCAAGGGAAACTTAGTATTGGGGAGAATATCTATTCAGCATTTTGTTTTCAAGTTTGTTTATGTGTTTAAGTTTCTTTCATTTTTTCCTATTACTCTTGAAAGCTCTCAGAAATGCCTGCTAAAAATGTTAACGTTCCTGTTCAGGTTATACTGAAATCATTTCCCATTTACTCATCCTGAAGGGTGGAGACATGACAAAAACCCTTTGAAATGTGATGTTGCAAGAAGTACTGGTTTATGGGTGAGCTAATTGTTATTATTAATGCTCATTGTCCGTTCCAGCAGTGCTTCCACAAAGGGGTGCTCAGAAAGACAGCTGATAACAAAAGACAGTGTATTTATCATTAGTGGCAACTCCAAGTGATTAACAAGTTTCTGTAAACACCAGTGGTGCTTGTTGGTGCCACACAGCAAAGGAACTGCCAACTCTTTGTTTACTGCACCTTGAAGAGCTGCTAGGCAGCATTACTGACTCTAGCATGGAAAATTCATATCTGACATGAATAAGAGGCAGGATTTCTTAGGGTAGCTACATGGTCTCTGTTGGCTTTCCTGTGGTTGTTCTCTTTTCCACAAAATCTTGGTCTACAAACATCTGGCTTGAAAACATTAGGCATGTGAAGAGCTGGAATGAACAGTTCCAAGGCCAGGGACTACATGAGTAGCCCTGCCTTTTTAACCTTTCTTTTTTTATGAAGTTGGTCATCCAGCAATCCAAGCCTCCAGCATTATTATACCACCTTAAACCACTGTTACAGACCAAAGAAGAATTCCACAGATCAGAAATAAATGACCTGTATTCCCTGAGCTTTTTCAGGTTATAAAGTAAAGTACATATGAGTGGGTTTGGTGGTGTGTGCGTAATACAGTATGTCAAATAAATCTGTGCTATACCTCTAAGAGTTCAAGATGGAAAAGTCAAAATCCAAGCTTGAGTGAAGCTCAAAGACTAAAATATGTGAAAGTGGCTGTTACATCCCCTTTTCTCTGGTCTCCTCAGCCTACTTCAGAATTCAGAAAAGCTGAAGTTCGTGAAATCAAAGCTTTAGTGTGCTCTTCCTTAGAAAACAAAATAGGGCCATTGTAAAATTCATTGCCTATAGACAACAAATTATGCTGCAATGTTTTATTTAGGCTCTCTGCCATGAATTTAAGAACAGGCATCCTGTGGAAGCTCAGGAAAACACAAGCTGGGTAATATATCCTCACTTCTGCTAGCCACATTATTTCCTCATAAACAGAAACTGAACTCATATTTGGTACTATTCCATTTCTAAAGCTAAGGCCAGAAAATGACCTTCTGGTAGTTGATCATGATTTCTGATTGTATATTTTTATCAACACATGTGCAAGAGAGAATCCCTCTGTTTGGCTAACCTCGTATAATGTTTGCAAAGCCATGCAGACAACTTCAATACTGCCAGAACCTTGAGTCATGTGAAATGAGGGGAGTGACATACATGCTAAGAGACAGCAACCACACTCTCGGATCTCTGGACCTAGAACAACTCTGTCTGACAACGCTGACATTATATCTTTGGGTCAGTTTTCTGACCCACTCTCATGTCTAAATTAGGATATACTCAGGTCCTATCCCAGCTATCCCAAGCTGCATTTATTCACTGCAAGTTGTTCCCACCTATGCAGATGCTGCTCTTCTGCTGTGTTCCAGTATGAAGCCAAATCAGTTCGCATAAACCACTAACTGTGAAAGCATTCCTCATCCTCTAATGTCTCAATTTATTCTCTTTGATTTTATGATAGAACTGGTGGGTGAAGAAGTACTCACATTGGGCTGCTTTACTGTTATTTCTTGGAATTCCCCTGTGGTTCCTCATCCATGCTTCATGCTCATCCAGGGGGAGACTGTCTTTTCTTGATCAAAAGAGAATCTAACCCAGGAGGACTGGAGGACTCAAACTAGGAGAAAACACAGCTCAGACTTAAAGGTAAGCTATATAGCGGGTTAATGAGCTAGGCATTTCAGTAAGATCCAAATAATTTGTCATGAGTGATTAAATTTAATCCTAGTATATACAGTATTTGGTATACTTACCAACTACACACTACTCAGATACGTTAGCTTCTTACACACTGAATACATGCTACCTTAGGTATTTATATAAGACAATTTAGTTTGAGCTCATTTTACTTCATGGTATAAATACTGCCAAAATAAGACAAAATGTTTTTATATTCCTTAGTTTCACGTGATTGATACTACACATAAAGCATTGCAAAGCTCTAATGAAGCATTGATTATACCATTACGTACCAGCTATTCTCACAGGTTAAGAGAAGTAAGGGGGGGTGTTCAGAATTTTGCTCTTCTCTGCTCTTGATGTAACTAATGCAAAATCATTCTTAGTTTCTGCATATTATAACAATATTATTGAGATCTGCAAGAACAACTGACCTATGATAGTCCTTCAGCCCTTGTTTTCTCACAAATTCTAACAGAGCAAATACCAAGATCTGTGAGGGAAAACATAATCCTATAATGAGAATTAGTAAACACATGATGATTTAAAAGTGCACAACTTGATGGGAAAGATGTTGCTTAGCAACATCAGCAGCTGGATCTGCTGTAAAATCGTGATGTTGCTTGGCAACAAAAAGCTGAGCTAGCCTTTTGTGAGAGTTGTGAAATGGTATTTTGCTGCCCTTCCCTCAAAGATAACCAGAAATTGCCTATCGGGACCACACCACTGAATATAGGATAGGACTGAGGATTTAAAGGACAGTGAATGAGACAGCTCTGATGCAGCCCAGCTTTGGCTGATTTGTTCCACTTAACGTACAAGTACAAAAGAAAAGAAACAGGGAGACTCTGTATCTGCTACTAAGAGACAAAAGATTTTTTTAAAAAAACAGATTAAGAAAGTTAAAAATTCTTCTTCCCATTTCTGGCTAATTTCCAATCAGTAAAACAACCTGGCCTGCAAAAATCTGATCTATGGCACACTTCCATTGCTTTTAATGATGCCAGTGCAGCACTTCAGGGCATTCCTGTGCCACGGATGTCAGTGCACCATGGAGGTCCGACTGTGACACCAGAGGTGGTCAGGCTGCAAAACCACGATGTTCAGGAAGTGAAAGGGAATTATTTTGCTACAGTGTGAAACCTGGAAAAAACCATCGTGATCCAAAAGTGTTTTGACTTTTGGTGGGGTTCAGCATCTTCACATAGCTAAGGTATTTGGAAGTTTTATTCATGCTCACGGTAATGAAGTATTTGGATATGGTAGTGATAACAGTTATAGAATGATGTGACCACCTTATTATGCATAGTACCCTTAGAAGTGATTTTAGAAACAAGTGTCTGCAAGACTTTACATCTTGTTTTAGTCTCTGTACAGATAGTCCCTCCTCCCTCCTTCAGATCTTTTCGTCTAAACATTCATGGCACAAAAGGTGTAGAAGAAGATGTCTATTTCTTTGGAGATTAATTGATTTGCCCAAGGTAAAAAAAAAACCACCAAGTGACAGAACTAGGATGTCAGCACTGGCTTCCTCAGCAAGCTCCAGCTGCCAGACTGTGCTGGAATTTGAGTTAATGTCGTTAAAACCTCCATCAGGAGGTACCCTTCCTAAAGCAACATGGGGGTGCTAATTAATTTTATTTTACATTCTACCTAGGAATATTTTCCCAGCTGAAAAAAAGACGTTTGTCATTTTGACTTTCAACAGAAATTTCATAATACTATATAGTTTCATGCAATAATAAATAAAAGTGATTCTGGAAATCTGAGGTGTGATTCTGGAAATCTGAGGTGTGATTCTGTTGCCTAAAAGAGACATCTAGTGTCACATTGGGTGCCTTAGGGTATCCTGCTTATCCCTTAACTGCCTCTCTGGAAGACACGGGTCTCAGATAAGTTGTGTGTTTTATCTGTCAGTCCCACGAGGCTGTCATGGCCACCTCAAGGTGTCTAACATAGTGCTCAGTGCCTGTGTCTGTGGATCTGAGTAATCTTTCTCTTGTGCATTGAGCATTAAATATTTTGAGCACATGTATATTCCCTTGTTTGCACTGACTGCAGCTGTCAAAGTAATGCAGAGGACCTAGTCTTTAAGTGATGCCAAAAGTATTTCATAAAATGTATATGATCCAAAAAATAACATCCAAGTATTGGAGCATTTCTCTTTCCAAACCACATTTATACCAGCAGTTTTTCACCAGATTCCATATGCAGCACTTAAGTCAGTGGGAAGGCTGTTGATCCAGATGAAACACACAGCTCTGTGCAGTGGCACTGACTCCCTCTCTGCCCACATGGAGTATCTGGCTACGGAGAGCTGGATAAAAGCTTCATATTTAAGTTCCTAACACCACGATCAACTAACAGGGCTTGGGAACTATAGGGGAGGCTGACCTACATAGGGTCAATCTATGCCTATCATTGTGCAGGACTGTAAATGATTTCTTTATTATTACTGCCTGGCTTTTATAAACAGCTGATTATGATTTATAAAAAATATCTCACCCATATTTGTATTATGAGACATACATGACTATATATTTCAGGTCCATAGCCAACTTGGCAGAGTGCATGTGTGTTTTCACACTCTAAATGCACACAGTCATTCACTCAAAGTGAAGGAACCCTGTTCCTAAAACTCAAAAATGAGGCAGGAAGAACATTATTCTGACTTGGGGCAAAGTTTTGGAAGGAGTGGTGGGAGGTCTGAGTTGAAGGTGGATTTTCAGAACCTGCTGGCTCTCCGCTCCCCAGCTGCTCGCCTGCTGTGGTGTCCAGTCATAGCACTGGGGATGGTGGGACACAACTCAGACAGACAAAAATCCATATTATGTTGAGGCAGAAAAGGAGATATAAGCAAGGTGGGGACCAGTCAGTTTAACACGTCTCTAGAGGCACATATAAAGCATGGGAAGAATGCATCACAAGGTGAATTATTTCTTGCCTTTTTTCAGGTTCTTTTTCCTTCAAACTATTTTCCTTGCTGTCACCTCTGTAGTGTTTACATGTTTCTTCTGTCCATGCATTCCCTTTTTTTCTCCTTCCTTTGGCCAAGATACTCAGTGAAAATACAAGGGAGAGCGAAGAGTTGCCACAAGGTCTGGTTTGGTGAGAGCTGAGGAGAATGGCAGAGAAGCAGGGTGTAAGGCTGCTCAGACGGTAAAAGAATCCTTCCTTCTTGTTCTCCTTTAGCTGTGGAGTCTGAACCAGCTGGCAGCACCTGTCTCTCTGCAGATGGCAGCATCTCCCGCTTTCTTGGCCTGAGGTGTGTGTTGACATGGCAGAGTTGGCAGGTTGCAGCTGCTTTCTGGGCTTTGTGCTAACACACCCTTCACGCCCACACAAATATCACAGGAGAGGAGGACTCGTTCTTGGGCTTCTAGAAAGCCTCCAACACTCGGAGACTTTCCTCGGGCTAAGGGGGGGATGTCTATTGATTTTTTGTGCTGGCCTAACACAGGTACCTAATCACATATACACACACTCATATATATATATATTATATATTTTGTATATATAAATGCATATATCCTAGACATGTTATATCCTTCATCCTCAGTTAGAGGCCATTTAGCCTGAAGCCGTTTTTCATAATTTCACGATAGTTGTTTGATCACTGTGTGAG
This sequence comes from Pandion haliaetus, assembly GCA_013401275.1. NCBI lineage: Eukaryota > Metazoa > Chordata > Aves > Accipitriformes > Pandionidae > Pandion > Pandion haliaetus. The sequence goes on along the minus strand of VYZV01027201.1, from coordinate 8,009 downwards.
AAGAAATTAGATTATAAACTCAGCTACTGGATATTTAGCAGTGAACAATATTGTCACTCCAGATGTGCTGCGTTTTACCAGTAGTGAGGGCAGGCTATGAAAATAAATCTCTCAGGAGACTTGCACCTCAAGACAACTTGTTAATAGCCAGACCAGGGTTAGGTTTCAGACCCTAGTCCAAGCAAGAATACTAGATCTTTGCAGGACTAACTCTGGGAACTGAGTGTCTGATCTCTGAAATAATTGTGTAGTCAAGATAGTGTTCATAAAGCCATGAAACCTTGTTTACAAAGACGCTGAAGTTGTCTGAAAAAATATTTACTTTGAAAATAAACTTGTTGAGTTTCTTCAATCTTCTGCACCTTGTAAGTAGTTGTATTAAGTAAGCACAACACTGACTTACATTCATGTACTGTAAGGATTTAGATAGGACTACTTATGCAAATTCTTCACTGATTCACAAAGCAGGATAACACTGCTGACATCTTACAAAAGTAGAAATTGAGGCACAGAAGGGTTGAATGATTAGGCCATTAATATATTGTGTAATTCTGGACTAAGCAGGAAACTAGGGCTTGTGTTCAGTCCTCAGAATATGAGTATAGAATGGAAATTATTACTGGTTTGGTTTAGCATTGCTGTTCTAAAAGAACAGGTTATATCTTACATGGAATATGTACTGGATTAGGGACTTTTCTCGAGGATGTAACACTGATTTAGCCCTGCACGAAAAGACCCTATCACTTTTTAAGCCTAATCAGGACCAAAATACTTCTTTAGGCTTATTTGTAAGGGCCAGCCAAGAACATTTTTGTGCACAGTAACATCACAGAGGTATCATTAAAGATATCATAAATAAAGAAGGAAAGAAAAACCAGTAAGGCTAAAATAATTTTTACATGTTTTTTTTTCAAACAATAATTGCATAATAACGAGAATGTTTCCTTACTGTCATTACCATTGTTTCATCAGTGTTATAACATAATGTTTAAAATTAATACGAATGTAAATTATACATATTGCATTTTCCCCCTTTACTCCTTTGATTCAGCTAAGCAGGCATGCAAAACAAGATTGAGAAGTCAGTTAAAGACAGTCCTTAAGGTGTTTATGATGATCTGTTGACAATGACTGGTGCTTAAACTACTTTTCCTACTCTAAACTGGAGGTCCTGATGTTTGCCTTTGTGGTACTGGCTTTTTAAAAAGATGATCTAATGCCATGTTGGTGGGAAGTGGCCCTAGTGGTCCATGGTGGTTGGTGGAGATAAAGTTAACTAAGCTGGTCACTGTTGTTACAGATGGCACAAGCCTTCATCCTTTTGACAGACATAAACCTAATCAGCTTCTCCCAATGACAGATTTAAACTCATATAACACATTGCCTTGTCCAGCTGGGTCTACACTATTTATATTCATGTTATCATTTTCCACTAATATAAACAATATCCAGTTTCAGAAGTTCACTCTTTATTTACAGGTATATTTTTCTATTGGTATTTGTTCATCATTAGTGAATATATTAGATGCAGGCTTTGCAATACTTGAACTCAATCTCAGTTTTGATTTGGGGAAGGTTTCCTGGAGACCAGGCTCACAAAATAATTGTTGTTATACGTAATTAGGCACTATATTTACATTTTTTAAGTAGGGATTGTAATAGTGAATGACAATTTGGGAAAAAAATCTTCACAAATCATCTGCAAATGGCTGCAATATTAGTTTCCTGAGTCTGCACACAGCCTGGTTCTTAAAGATGTGAATTTCCCCTTTCACCTCAATAAGATTGTAACATCAAAATCTAATTATGCTTTTTAAGCATTGGCTATAGTTTTTTGGTTTTGGTCATAACAACAGAACTTGATAGGTGAACAGATGAAATTTCGATTTTGCAGTTGGTTTCTATTTGTCCTGGGTTCAGCTGGGATAGGGTTAATTTTCACAGAAGCCTGGTAGGGGGCACAGCCGGGACACCTGACCTGAGCTAGCCAAGGAGCTCTTCCATACCCTGTGACATCGTGCTCAGTATATAAAGGAGGAGCGGGCTGGTGGGGCGCGCGCGCTTTTTCGGCTCTCGGTGGGAGAAGCGGCAGGGTGTCGGGTGGTGAGCAGTTACACTGTGTATCACTCGGTTTTGTATGTTCTTTTATTAGTACCGTTGTTGTTGTTAATCCTCTCCTTGTTTTGTCCCAGTAAACTGTCCTTATCTCAACCCACGAGGTTTCGGGTTTTTTTTTCCTTTTTCTTTCTCCTTCCTGATTCCCCTCCCCATCCCACCGGAGGGGGGAGGGAGGGGTGAGCGAGCGGCTTCGTGGTGCTTTGTTACCGACTGAGCTGACCTGAAACCACGACACTACTTATCTACTATTTATCTATTTGTCTACTCTCAATGAGCTATTCTTTTAATCCCTAAGAAAATAACAAAAGGTAGTAAAGTGAATGGAAATAAGCAACATTGCCCTAGCTCTCCTCCAGCTGCAGCTATGACGTCTATAACCTTACTACACGGTGCTATCACTGCAATCCAGTGACTGGATTCCTATTTAGATGTGGACTCACAAGTAAAAATGGTAAGTCATCAGGGTGCAAAGTCCCAAGAGTCCGCACTGGTATCTTAAATGATGGCAGAAGACCAGTACAACGGGAAAAGTAGCACTCAAGATTTTTAGCTTGACAGATTTTTTTTGAGATTTCAACTTTCAGATGGAAATATATGTTTATGCAAGCATTATGACTGTCTCCTTTTTTATATTATTGGATATTAAAGATCCAAGTGCCTTTTTGTACTCCATGCACGTCCTTGACTTGCTGGCAAAAAAACCCCTTTTCCTGTTAGAGCAGTAGCTAATATTGAAAAGAATGCCTAGGCTGATGCTATATGCAAGTTCACAGATGGCACTTTTGTCTCCCAGTTACATCAATTGTTTTTAATCACAAAGCACTGTGAGATATTAATAAATGGAAAAATATAAAACTTCTGCTCTTAACATGAAACCATGACGGAATGTAGGGAACTAAATATCAGTCACTAGTACCCAAAAAGTGGATACTAACCATGTTCCAAGTCAATGGAATGAGCACAAAATAAGGCCTACAACTGTTTGTCCAGTGTAAAGTTCATGTATGATTGGAGTATATACAATACCACCTTCCATAATTAAAAAGGCTAAAGTGAATCAAAATTGGTATCTTGTATCCAGATGTGATTCTTCTTTTGTTGTATGCACAAACTCTTAAGGATTACATGGCGAAGTCCTGTACATCTAGAAAGGAATATTCTTCTCTGAAATGTGTGACAGCCTATAGGTCAAATCAAACCTCTTTAAACTTCAGATGTAAGAACATAACTTGCCATAGAAAGATATGATGAGACTGTAGGGCATGTTAATACAAAAGGCTTAAGTACAATTTCCAAAACTCTTGAAATCTTTTTACCAATAGAAATGGTTTAATAGTGCCATGGTTTGAATATCCGTTTTGGACTGCCAAGTCTTCATGCAGGGACTAAATATTGCATGTATGACAATTAAGAAATGTTGAGGCTAGTTTAGTAGAATGCAAGAACATCTCCATGCTCAATGCTCCTGACACACATCACCTTTTGATGTCAACAGTGCAATGAATTAAGAGTCTACCAGAGAAACTGAAAAAAACCCCAACCAAACCTTTATGTAGACCATGAATTTAAACCTCCTGCCCCCTTGCATAGTGCAGAGATTTTCATATGGGTTCAATAAAATTGTGCAGTGCTCCAAATTTGTGGGTAAAATCAGCTATTTCTCATAAAGAAAGTGGTTAAGTATAATCTTCAGTTTACAGTTGGAAGTGGCATGGAAACTGTGAGTAATAGACAACGTAACAAGTAGGCATGCAACTTATTCCAACAGTTAATTACTGTAGTTTCAATTGTATCAATATGCTGTATATATAATACACAGACACATACAGAAATATAAACCAAAATTTTTAAAGCTTTTTTGTGAGGACGAAAAATAGGTCAACAGCTCACATTATACTAGGCTAATAGTAACAAAAGTGAAAGACAGCCATGTATAATACATCACACACATATCCCTCTGAAGTGTTGGAGAATTCACAGTCTATACCATGCTAAAAACAAAGTGGAGCACATAAAAATCTAGGCATCTAAGGTCCAAACCTGCAGATTTACTAAGCTGTGCTGTAAAAATTGGGGTTTTTATACTCATGAACTACTTTTTTGTACTTTTTTCCCCTTCCCTTACTGCAGCAATCGGTGCTTCTGGCTTCAACTAGGAGTTGCTCATGATGTCAGAGTGTGTTCATATCAAAAACTGTTTTTGCTCCAGAATGTCTAGAAACATCCTCTCTGCCTCTTTTGGAGGATGAGTGAAAACTGACATTGAACTTTAAGTGCACAGAAATGGTGCTGTTTGGCTGACACTTCATAGAATCATAACAAATAGGGCTGAGGGACATTCCTCTCCTCTATTTTAGTGTATAACTCCCCCAGACAGCTATATTTTTTACAGGTCTGCTGGAGGAAGCGTGTTTTGGGAATGGGAGTAAATGTTCTGAAATCATATTGCCCAAAGAACTCCTTTGAAAATATGTGCCATTTGGTCTAATGTGATTAATTCCTTAGATCTATTCTGTAGAAACAGCTACAGTGCTGGTTCACTAATACAGTTTCCTGTTTTCTTTCATTGCCTCCAGGGAGATTGTCTCGTGGTCCTGCTTTCTTACTCACAGTTATACTGTTCCTGTTTCCTTCTAAAATATTTCTGTTGCAAATATGGCAACTGTTCATATAAAAAAAATCAGCATGATATCTATCACTTTATGTTTTGGTAGCACGAAAAAGTGTTGACTCTATACACCCAGTCAATTTGCCGTGCATCAGCGAATCTATTCAGAAAAGCACATTTTATCTAGGTAACAAAATAAATTGTTCTTACCTTTTGTCTATGTGCAGTCCTATTACAGTCCTACAAAATTCCCTGCAGCACAATACTGTTTACACATGAAGCAAAGATATCTTAAGACATTTGCAAGGGCTCAGAGCTGGCTGAGTCTTGGGTTTGACCAAGAACCAAGAGTGCTAGCTGGATCTTATGCTCGCTGTGAAACCAGAGAAGTAAATGAGTCTGTCAAGTACCAACCAGCATTTTATGACAAATTTAATTGGCAAGAATATATAGTTCCGTATTTTGTCAAACTTGCTGAGCCTTGTATATTCTGTACACGTATCTTGATCAACTGATATATTTTCATAATATCCTGCATTTAGGAGCTTCTAATGAAAACATACAAAAATTAAATTGAATTTAGTTTCACCATGCAATTTTTAGAAGCCAGTACTTAAGAAGGATTATGCCAAGAGAAATAAAAACTATAATCTGTGATGGCTCTACTCTTATACTGGCTGTCAGCAGTGCAACTCTTCAAACCATTAGTTGCTGCAATTGAATGTAGAATCAACTGGATTTAAGCTATTTATGTAGCTTTAAGCTTAGGTCATAGATGTAGGGTAAAATTCTACTCTTTTCAGACTTGTTATGGACTTAAGGGTCTTCTATAAACATTGTTCCACTGGCGTCAGAAAACACAAAAGCTGATCTGAAAGTCTTCTGCAGCCTGAGTAGTGGCTCCCACCTCCCCCAGAATGAAGGCCCATCTTTCCAGAAAAAACGTCAATGGTCAGTATGAAAGCCTGGTTTGACTTCCTTCACTGAAAGAAGCAGTACAGCACTGATTAAAAGCTGCCCAGTATTACAGGTCAATCATTCTCTAATACTGCCATAAAAGATGATAGATATAAGAGAGTTTTAAAGAAAGCTTCAAGTGACAAGAAAGGAATATCCTCAACATTCTTCAAAAATACCTTCCTCCCATCCAGCTGAATGAAAGTTGTTAATGAAGACAGGGAGCCTACCACAGCCTGCAGGAGATTTCACAACCTGAACCTTCACAGTGTTCTCTCTCACTTGGCCCCCCTCCGCTGCCTACTCTGGAAGCTCTCCAAACTATTGCTTCTGTTTCTATTTCTATCCTGCTTGCTTGTATCAAGCCCCACAAAATAACTAGCAAGCAATTTACAATGTAAATGATTTTTG